>BLKR01004371.1:0-111216 GCA_011170035.1 Teleogryllus occipitalis | reverse complement strand
GCGGCCAAAAGTCAAATTTTCAAATTTCATTTCAGAAAAATAAAAAATACCTCATTGTAAAGCTAAAAGGTCAGGGAATAACCAGCTGCACAAATTTTAACGGCAGGCGCAACTTGTCAGAACTTGTCCACTTGTGAAGTGCGCCTGTTCGTTCTTGTCTCCCGCGCGGGCTTCAGTCTCACAGTGAATTGCGTCTACTGCGTTTCGATTTTGAAGTGAAGAGCCATGGAGACTGATGAAGCAGGTAAGTGTGTACACGTTATGTGTATTTTCGTACAGATTTTAATTATTTTAGTTGAGATAGAGCTTTTCAAGTTTTAATGAAGCAAATTTTAATTAATGTAGCTAAATTAGTGTACTTCCGGGGGTTTCCGGGTAACAATTTTTGGTGCAATGGAAGGGTTATGTTTTCTATTTTACAAATTAGTAAAAATTAACCGCGGATTCGCGCGGTTTTGCACGATATACAGTCAATTATGTACGAATGCGATTTACGGATTTTTTTACATGAGTTTATTTACTTTTTAATTTCCTCCAAATTTCGTTTTAGGGCATTCGGGCATCAACGTATTTACTCGAAGAAAGTTATTTAACATGATGCAGCAACAAAAATTACAAGATATGAACGAAAAATTGGAATTTACAGAGAATTATTTGTTACGCAAAGAAAACTATTCTGACAAACAAATAAAGGAAATAAAGCATAAATTTTCATATTTTAAATCTGATATGAAACGAAGGTGGTCTGCAGCACATAAGAAAGAAGATGTGTTTGTTAAAAAAAATTGTGATTGGCTCAATGGCACATTTGAAATACCTAAAGTAGTCAACCGCCCCGGCAGACCAAAGAAAAGATTTGAAGATTTGAGTGAGAGAAGCAAGAGAAGAAGAACGGAAGATTTACGACATACGACAGATTCAGAAATACTAACTTATGCTACTCGGGTGACATTAGGTGTTACAGGAAAAGAGACGCTTCTAAAATTGTCAAGGAAATCACATGTTCTCCTAAACGAGCTGGAAAATACAAGAAAGCATATTCTGTTAGTTTAGAGGATAGGAAAACACAACTAACGACACTCAGTGCACTAGCTCTGTTTGTTGAAGCTGATCTGTCAAGGAGGCAATACGAAATAATTAGAAGCAGTAATAGGAAACTATATCCTCGTTATAGTATACTTCAGAAGGCAAAAATTGATTGTTATCCAGATAAGGAATCGTATCATGTGACTGAAAATTGTGCTGCAATCGATTTACAAAATTTGCTTGATCATACTGTTACTCGATTGTTGATGCATTTAGAAGAGGTTGTACAAACTTTAAGAGAAGAAGAATGTACCTCATTAATGTTAATTTGCAAGTGGGGCTGTGATGGTTCACAACAGGCTCAATATAAGCAGAAATTCCTGAATGATGCTGATTCTGATGCACATATATTTCAGAGTTCTTTTGTTCCACTTCGACTAATTTGTAGCAAAAATAAGAAGTTGATCTGGCAAAATCCAAAACCGTCTTCGCCACGTTATTGCCGTCCTATCAGAATAAGATTTGTGAAAGAATCCACGGACATAACAAATGAAGAAATTCACCATGTGCAAAACTCAATAAATTTGCTGCAAGACACGAAAGTGACATTGGCAGACAAATTGTTCTCAGTCAAACACACTCTGATGCTCACCATGATCGATGCTAAAGTATGTAATGCTGCTACTCAAACAACTTCCACAATGAGATGTTATATTTGTGGTTCAACAAGTAAAGATTTCAACAATTTATCAAAATACAAGTTAAACCAGAAACATTGAAATTTGGATTATCGATCTTACATGCTAGAATTCGCCTATTTGAAAGTTTATTACATCTTTCATATAAACTCCCTGTTAAAAAATGGCAGATGAGATCAAACAATGAAAAAGCACTAGTGAAGCAGAGAAAGCTACAAATCCAAGAGAACTTGAAAAATAAAATGGGTTTAATTGTCGATGTACCTAAGCCGGGATTGGGCAATACCAATGACGGTAATACTAGTAGAAGGTTTTTCATGGACCCAGAACTAGCATCAGAAATTACCAGCATTGATTTCACACTAATATATCGCTTCAAAGTGATATTGGAAACCATATCTTCTGGACAAAACATAGGAAAATTTTCAGAATATACAATGGAGACGGCTAAGTTATATATTCAGTTATATCCATGGCATCCGATGACGCCAACAGTTCACAAGCTACTAATACATGGTGCTATTATGGTGGAGAATGTCTTTTTGCCACTGGGTCTACTTTCGGAAGAGGCTGCTGAAGCTCGTAATAAACATTTTCGCCTTTACCATCAAAATTACGCAAGAAAAGTTTCCAGGGTATCTTGCAACCTAGACGTGTTTAACAGACTACTATTAAGTTCTGATCCTCTCATTACTGGTATGACGCCAATACCTTCAAAAATCAAGAGGCCTTTTCTAAAGGAAACCTTAGCTATGTTACTTCCAGCTGAAACTACATATCTGTATCCAGATGCTACTCATGCTGAAGATAATGAATCTTCAGAAGAACTACAATTATCTTCGGATGAAGAACCATACCTGTTATAAACATCTTTTCTATCACTATTTTGCAATATTTTGTGTTCTACGTGAAACTCAAATTTTATCAACAAAGCAATTAGTTGAATTATATTACTGTATATCACTGCATATTACCAAAGATCCAATGAAAGAATGTAGTTGCAGATTATTTCATTTTGAAATTTATTTAGATTTGTGAGCTTTTCTTTATTATTTATTGTATTTTTGATAATTTATTGTATTCTTTAAAGATTATTGTTTTTTCGTATTAACAAAAGTATTATATTATATTTTGTATTTAGTTCAGCCCAAACATATGGTATCCCTGAAATGAGCTCTGTTCTTGGGGTTGTATTTATAAACAAATAAAGAGTTCAAAACTTATTTTTTCTTAATAAAATCTCTTTCATATCACATAAAAAGCCACGAATGAGAAAGGTGGCACATTCAGAAGCAATTAAACAGCGAAAATAATTTTGGCCGCCTAAATCGGCCAAATACCCCACCGTGCGCCGCCACCGCCACCGCCACCGCCACCGTCCACTACCTCCCACCACCACTACCAACCTATAGTCACCGACCACGCCATCGCCGCCACAGCCAACGACACTGCCACCGTCGCCGCCTCCTCAGCCACCCCCACTTCCATTGCCAAAGCCGACCTTGCGACCGCCACCGCTGCCACCTCACCCACTGCCACATCCACGACCGCCGCCGCCGTCGCCGCCACGAAGGGCCGTGCGTTTTGAAGGTCGAGGGTGTAGGGTCGGTCCGAGGCTGCCTGCCACGCCCTCCGCCATCTTGCGCCCTCCGGCGTCATGTCATTGCGCCTTATCACGTGCCAGTGCGTGTCGGGTCTTTGGGCAGCCTGCTACGGCCAAACGGGGCCTTCGCACGAAATGTGGCCAAGTTCAAACTCAAATAATCACGGTTATTACCCTGAAATAAAAACACTTTTTTCCTAAGAATCATCTAAATTTTTGTCAAGAAATTTTTCCAGCATCTTTAAAGTCACAATATGGTAATGTAAGCCAAGAGGGGTATTACTGTTTTTCTTGAGAAGCATACAGTTATGATACTCTCTCACTTTTTATAAATAGCATACGCATTTTTTTCTCTTTTCGTGTCTGATCCTTGCCTAGAAGATGGAGAAAACGTAAAATATTTTTTACAATATTTTGATATGTATATTTTGCGAGTGAAGTACATAAAGTAGGTTATATTAAAATGTACAAAAAATAAACATAATATTATCCTTGCTAGTATTGTGCTTGCTTTATTACAAATATGGTAGAATTTCATAACTCATTAACTTAATAGCAATTACATTCATTTATCTGTGAATAGCAATATACAGGGATTTTGAAAAATTTGGAAACATTTTTGAGATAATGAAATTAAAAACTTATTGCAATCATGTTATCAAATATACATTTCCTGACATCTTATGCATCTGAACGGTAAACCGACGTAGATGATTCGGGGCATTAATTGATTGCATTACATTGCATCTGACCGGTAGTTTCTAGGGTTCGAGACCCGATAGTGATAGATTTTTCGACACTAGCTACGAAGAAGCTAGATCAAATTCAGCTGCCGTCTGGAGAATTCCAGCGGCCGGCTGCTCTGATCGATAGTTTTTCGCGGTTTATCCACTCCACACCAGGCTAATGCTGGAGCAGTAACCTTACAAATTGGCTGTGCTCGATTTTTCCTTCCTCTTCCTTACTCTATCCTCACTTCTTTCTTACACTCACTTACACTTACATGCACTACACTACCACACATACCGGGAGACCTGTCGGGGCTTAGGGCTTGTCCCGACTGGGGCGGTGCCCCGCTGGTGAGAGATACCTGGTTGGGGAAAAACAAGCCGACGTAGGTCGGCACACCAGATCTCGCCACTCAGCGGTGAAAGGTTACCGCCACCTCCTGCGGTAAAACGTGCTTTACCCTTACGGGACTGACAACGTTAGTAGTTGCCGCAACTGCAATCACTAATTAATCAATCAATCAATATGAGCGGTAAGGGAGTGAAATTGTTACAGGAAAACGATAAAACAAAGTTGAAGAATTGCAGCATACATGGGACAAATTTCATTCCAAATATGCCTAGCAAAGTCCGAATTAATTTCCGTAGGGGCGCCGATAAAACCCAAGTCAGGGGGCGCGAATAAGTCGTGCCCTCGTTGAGAAACCACGTCGGTGCACTATCTCCGCCCGATATCTCCCGCAGCGGCTGCCACCGAGGGGACAAACCGCGCTCGATTTCATTCTGCAGAGCAAACGCGCCTTCGCGTGCGAGTCACGTCTCTGCCCAATGCGCCTCTAACTCTGCGCGCCACCGCGCCGCGGCGCCACCACCGCGCCGCCGCTGTCACCCGGCGCCGGGCGATGGTTTGAGACGCGCAAAAAGCGGACAAAACTACCTTCTTTATTAAAACTGTAATTCACATAATTATACATCGTTGAAAAAGAAATATATCCAGGGCTTAATGTTCCGTATCATATCTACACTGTTTTTTGTATATTATTTCCTTAACTACCCGCAAAACATAGGGGATCTTAAAGAAGCGGTAAGAATGGCGTCCGGTTTTGGAATTCCGATTGCTGAATGTTTGATAATGTTATAAAATCGGATTTTGCTGTGACTTCTCAATATTTTTAAATGTATTGCTTACAAAAGCATATTTATTATTTTTATATTGAAAGTAAATAATGTTGAAAGTCATTTTAGCTGCGATCCATATTGCAGTTACACGTCTTGAAGAAAATGTACTCCACATATAAAACTTATAGTAGCATTATAAAAAGAACTTGAAAATACGATCGTGAAGGTTTCACTCCTAATTATGGAACTTCGAATTAATTTTTTGTTTAAAGTTCGAAATTAAAATAATACAGAATGAAGAATCACACGCGATGTATGTCCCATTGTTCGAGATGCTGCCCCTGCATCCGTCTGGAGCAGATAGAAGGAAACCCTGAAACGAACGATCAGAGCCTTCGGCCTCTAGGAATACCACAAGGCAGTAGTTCTCCTCCAACCAAGCTATTTAGCCGGTGTCCGCCACCTTCGGGACTCGAACTAGGATCTTCTGCTCTACAAAAATGTCGACTACTTTTTTCATTTCATTATAGAAATATGTTTTCTTTTTACTGTTACGTTATTGCTTGCTATTGCCTTCCAAATAGAGCTCGATATACCCTGCTTTACTTACTTGAAGTAACTTACGAGAAGATCGTAGATTCGAGAGAAATATGAAAACCGTTGAATGATTCTCTGGGTTCTCTTATCGATGAAATTATTAAAAAAGAGAATTATGAGAGGAAAATATGAAAAGGAAAACAGAGTCAAATTAATACCTAGTTAATTACTTAATAAGTAAATCTAAATTGTTACTCGTAAAATTACGTAAAAAATAAAATCTTGCACGTTCTACCACGTGTGTTAAATGGTTCCATTAATCGAGCGGTGACAGAAAGTCCAAGGGCTAAAGGCTCGTGAGCTAAAGGTTCTCGAACCTTCTGTCACCGCTCGATCATTAGAACTCTTTTAACCGGTACCTAGTACCAGTAACCAGTACCTAAATAACTTTTTTCTACAACTGCATTAAAAAGACAACTTCTTTGCATCGCTAGCAGTACGTGATCGTTTAATCGCCATTAAAAGAAGATCGTTGCCAAGACAACTATCTTGTTACTGTGAAAGAAAGTATTTTTTGCACGCTTTTAGAATACTTTTTTGCACGTTTGGTTCAGAATTTTTGTTATCTAAGATACTCTTAAAAAATCATGGCCCTATAAAATGCATTTCTATATTGTCCGGAGTACCAGGCTTCTTTCTCCAATACAAGTTTACGAAACTATTTGTATTATATTTTTATGCAGTTGTAGAAAAAATGTTATTCATATTTCGTGTGAAAGTTTCCGCCCTTTTCATGGTCTCGATTGAGACTTTTTGCCTCGACCTACGGTCTCAATCTCGACCATGAAAAAAACGGAAACTTCACACACTTAATATGAAAATAACTATTTTGTCCACTTCTTTCCCAGTGTGAGCCACTGCGTTACCGCCACGGCCGCGCCGCGACGCTGTTCCGTTCGCACGTCGACTGACCCCGCGGCCACGTGGCGTTGTGCCACGTGCCACGTACCCCGTGCGCCGCACGCGCTGTCGCCACCGCCCACGCCTCCCGCGCCCGGGGCCGCCAACCCGCCAGCCAGCCTGGTCACGTGGGCGTGAAATCAGAGAGCGCTTTTTCCGAGGCTGCAATTAGCTTCTCGTGTGATTCATTTCTGTTGAAATCTTGGTCTCTTTTACACTCACAGTATTCTCAAAAAGGTGGTAATAAACTTTATTACGGATCTGTTTTAGGAAAATGTGTTTAGCAGCATTCTTTGCAGGTTATAAAGCTGGTATCTCCAGTCAACTGTCACTATGAGTTTACGAATAGTATTGTTGATTTTGGTGTGATGGTGTCTATGCCCTTGGCTTCCTCACTGGGCATAGATTCAGATATCTACACCGTACGCCGAACTCTATTCTGTAGCATTGTAATCCAGCGAAATTGAAAGTGTTTTTTCAAGGGCACAATTTCTGATTTCATTCAATTGTTTATTTCTTGTTCATAAGATGATATTACTTCGGCCGATAATAAACTTTCGAAAGTCATTTAAGATGTCCTACGATATTTTGGCTTGTTGGAGACTTAATCCCTTTAGACACTTTGGTGAAACAATTTGAGAAGATATTGATAATGGGTGCAGATTGCCACCGTTTTCCACATCCGACACTCGAAGCCCCTATTTCTTCCGTGTGACTGGAAATGGCATCTTCAGAGTTTGTGCTACTGAGATTGATTGCGTAGGAAACACACTAGCTTCGTTTTTTTTTTTTGGTATTTTTCCGAATTCCTTTGCCCAATTATTATATTTAAAATTAAAAAAGGGGCTACAATTGTCTCCAGTGATTAAATAACATTAACCATTACTTTTTTAAATAAATTTTGAATATTTATCGTAGAAGCAAAGACAGCGAATGGTAATCGTGCGTCAGTGTGTGTCTTTCATTTGACTATCAATCAACATTTATTTCATGCATATATTTTTTTAATACAAGAATTGTAGGCTTTGATCAAGTATCAATCTTGTGCAACCCTGACATTGTGGTGTTTCTTTAATCGGACATCATAAAAAATAAAATCACGTTAATTGTTTTCTATGATAAATAACAAATATTATCAATTACAATTGGAATATTTTACAACAGTTTCTCTAATTGTGTGAAGGAGATGCTGACATTTAAAGAAACATGTGACATAAAAACTTGTCGAAAATATGCTATTATAACATGATATCCGTGTTAAAGTAACTCGCAATCCAATCTCATCCCATCCGTTGCAGCCCTGTCCCTTCCCTCACGCGGCCTCCGTCTGGCCCTTCGGATGCCCCGCTATGAGGCCCTTCCACCTCTCACCCGAGAAGGAACTCGCAGCGTCGATTAAGGGGAGCCTTTTCTTGTGGCCATTAGCCTCGTAATGGACGCTGGTTATGGCCCGGACGCAGCCGCACCGAAACACTTTCCCCGCCTGGGCCCTCGCCCGCCCGCCCGCCTGATCGGCAGCCTGTGACGTCACTCGGGATGGGGTTGCGCGGGCGACCTTCGCTCTGGGCCAGTCATTAGCATTTTAGGCTCTTTTTAAGGGACTCCGAGGGCCCGTAAAGGGCTTTATGGACGCGTTACTGCGCGCTCGCCCCGCCCACTCGCCGCGTGTGTGAATTTAACGAACCTTCGGTCGGTGATCATTATTCACCGCTACTCACCTTGTTCGGCGAGGTGTCGAAACAGAAATTCTCACTGCTTATTGACGAGCGAATATTTGTTATTTGTTAATAAATGCAGCTTTAACAGCTCTGTCGAAAATAAAAACTAAGAGGTTTTTGGTGTTGGGATATTTTTCTAGGTGAAATTTTCACGAGTATTTCAGATAAACATATTTGTTCTTGAAAAGTTCTTTAATACGTTTATACAATATTTCATCCTCAAATAAAATGTGTTGGTAAAATATTTCCCAATATTTATTGTAGAATTTAATTGAATCCTGAATTGATACTTTTTACATGATTCAATTACATATTTTTATTTGTAGATTTGAACATCATTTACATTTTAATGTTTAGGGAATTATCTTAAATTGTTTCTTTAAGAGATGTATGTTTGTAAGACACTCATTCGCTCTGTTTACTAATATATTCAATTAAATTATTTTATGACATTAAAGTTTCAATTGAATGTTAGCAATGACTAACCCCAAAATGTCTGACATATTTCTGCTTAATTATTCTCTTTTAGTAAGTGAGATACTAATCCTTGGTTTTTCTTAATAAACATGTACTATCTTTCTTACAACACATCTGTTGTTCTGATTATTTTCGACTATTGTATGTACAATCTATATTGAGATAGTTATTTAATAACTCATCAAAAATAAAGAGAATAGGACGTCAATAACCATATTTGCTCACGAGAGAGAAGTACCAAAATAGACAAAGAACAATACGATCAAATGATTTAAGAAAAAAGTGAGCGAAAAAGAGTAAATGTAGTGAATTGAATGCAGTAATGTTTATCATTGGTTCAGTGTGGCATCTCTGACGCTTAACATAGTTATATAAATATTTTGAAACTTTATAGATTTTTTGAATTTTTTTGTATATATTAATTTCATATTTAATAGAATTATTATCTATGTTAATTAGATTAGAAGAATACGAAACAATGGACGGTTCTTCACCAGCCGACCGATAAGCGAAATGACACGTCTCCTGTGAAAAACAAAAGAAAGCAAGGTGTCTAACCGTAGGTGACGTACAGAGGGACAGACTCGCGCAGGTTGCCCAGTTACTATAAGTAAGATTTTAAGCTCGATTTGATTCATTGATTAGTAATTCCGAGCGCGTCAACGTTCAAGGTTATTAGTCCCGTATGTGTAGTTCATGTTTTTATCGAGTAAAGTGGCGGAGATTTTCCCTCGTTGAATGGCGAGATCCGGCACCAACCTACACAGGAAGGAAAGATCAAGCGCGGTCCGAAGCTCGTTTCTCGGAGTTCTGCTCCGGCATTCGTCAAGTAGTGTTTGGAGAAACCACGGGAAACTACGATCAGTGTAGCGAGCCTCTAGAACTCCACCTAGAACTCGACCTAAAAACTTGACAGACCTTGACAGAACTCGACCTAGTTATCTGGCTAGTGTCGAAAATCCTTCCGCCTTCGGGATTCTAACACTAGTACCTCCCGGTCAGAGGCACTGCAGTGAAATGAATTGATGCCCTGAGCCACATATGCCTGTTTAAGCTCGCTGGAGATCTTTATTACTAAACATCGGATGTTTAGGCACTAAAAAATCGTCTTTTAGGCGCCTAAAAAGGCAGTGAAAAGGACAAGAAAAAGGAGAAAAAAGACACTGTCATAAGTTAAAAACACAATGAAATGGAAACATTGTAATTTTTGTCTGTATTATTTTGTAAACTTACATGCACAAAACCACTTCGTATATTTTAATGTAAAACTAGATTTAATATTTACAACTCGTCTATATTTTATTCTTAATAGTTTCCATTAACCAGTAATATTTACATATTACCAGTAACTTTTCAAGGATCACAATTTCAAATTTGCGACGACTGGGAAACAAAATCAGTTTGAATGCGGAGAAGATCTGAACGATGTGACTGGCATATATTTTAGCAGTCCAACACTAGCAACACTAAAACCTTCTGAGAATTTATATTTATTTCCACTTAAAATTTCGGTTCCCTCGGCGTATTGTCAATCGTCCATGTTCTCAGATCATAGCTGGTATTTATAAAATAGGGAAATGGAGAAAAATCAGTTGGTATACTTTCAGGAATTCTCTCGTAATTTTAAATTTCAAGACGTAAATTGAAGGTTTCGTAATGAATGGTTACGTTGAACCATCGCCGATTTTCCGATGGCTTAGCATTGTATATAAATATAATAAATAAAAGGCAAAAAAAGTCCTAAAAAATTATTTATGCAAAAAATAGGCATTTATGCTAAAAATATGCAAAAAAAGCATTATAAAACGTCATATGTCATCATTTGTCATGATTCGTGGGCATATATTATCAGCCTTTAAATAAGTTCTCTAGAAAAAAAACAGGCATTTCCCTAAACATCCGATGCCTGTTTATTACTCTGAATAAGCAACCTCTTCTTGTGTGTCTCCGCGTGGGAAGAAGGGAGGCCAGCAGTCCGCCCACGCATCGTCGCAGCGCTTTGTGAGTCGAGCGGGGGTGGGGCCCGGGGATGGGGTGGGGGGCGGAGGGCGCCCGCGGCTCTCCTCCCTAAGCCCCGTGCGGCGCTCGCCCGCTATCTGGCGGTCAGCGGCTCAGCCCCCGATTGCGCCCAGCGCCCTTCGCTCGAGGAGCTCGGCGATAACGCCCCCCCCTCCCACCCGAGCGCGCATTGTCTTCCCGCCGCCCTTTGACCCGCTGACCACCCAGCCTTGTTCTCTCGTCAGTCTACCGTGAAATCCGTTTCTGACCTGATGGCTTGCATTGTGCCTACTAGGACGTTAGACTAGTCCCTAGACTGTGCTCACCGGAGCTCAAAATTGACCTTATACATTTCCGAGATTCATTAATCCCCTGAGGTCTGCGTTAGGATCCTACTGAACGTAATGAGGTAATTGAGAATCGCAGAAAGTAAAACATTTTGCACAAAAATTACGACAATTTTGGTTTAATGAAATTAAAGGTGTTCAAGAACTTAATTCTTGAAATTAATCTTGTCATTTTTCAACTCCATTTCGTTTCTCACAAAATATTTCGAAATTACTATGTTCTTGTAAATGTTTCGTGTCGCAAAGTTTTTCAAATGCAATTTATTTTGTTATGCACGGACTAAATATTGTTGCTTGGAATTACGTAAATACAATTTATAAAAATTGTTTTTTATTTTCTTAATACTGTATATTTGCATTTAAAACTTAGTTAACTGATTCTTATATAAAAATTAGAAACGTTAATGCATTAATCTGACAACTTAAACTTCACCGTCCGTTTATGAACTAAATACATCATTAAAATTCTTCGATTGTAGCAAATTTCTAAATTTTCGAGATATTGTAGAAAATTAAAAAATAATTAAAATAAAATTTTGAAGTAATGTCTCCTTATATTTGAATATAAACGTTTATTTAAAATATATTGTCGCATTGAATTTTTAAAGGCTTTCCTTCCCATTAATAGTTACAGAGATGCACTCTAAACTCGTTCAAAAATCCGGAATTTCGTTTTGATTGTTCGCAGTGAAAGTTGCGCTCCTTGTACCCGCGGGCCCGACCGCTTACTTGAAGGTGCACAGGGCGAACTTCCAGTTTGATATTCTTGAAAAGGCAACGGCCCATTGAGCCGACACAAATGAGTTTTAAGAGCATCGCAGGCAAGGAAAAGACTTCAAAAGAAGGAAAGTTGTTACCTCCCCACGGAAATATTAATGCGAGTACTTTTAAGAAATCATGCCAGCGGGGGAGCCTGGCTGTGAATAATGGGCAAATCAACCGCGCGCCCCCACACGAATTTTGAATTGAAGTTTTTTATTAAACATTTCAGGTGATGCATAAAGGAATGGATTATACATCAAGTATTAATGAAGGTTCTGCGAAGTCCTGAGGCGGAAGAACCTTCTGTAGGAGGGTGCAGTGTCTGGAGAAAAGCATTACTCTTACGTAACAGGTGGAGAAGTAGCGCAAGATGAATAGCAAGTCTCGAGGAAGGTTCTTTCGTAAAGCATCCTGCGATACAGTTCTATACTCAATATTAATCTTCCGTCGAAATCTATTGTCGACGGTATTCTAAATCGATAACATTATAGACTTATAAATGCAGTGTTTATTCCGTCTCGATCGTTAGTTTGTTTTCGTTTCTTTCAAACCCAAACAATCCTCACTCACTACATCTCTCAAATATAATGCTATAAATAGTAAAGAGAATTTAAAAACTATTTTGTACGTGTGGTGTGTGATTACTGATTCCATCAAAAATTTCCTTCAGGGTTTGACCACTTTCAGAAACCATTGTATCCATTCATCCAAGAGTGATTCTTCTAAGAATTTATTGAGAAAGTTTTCGTTACGTGAAGTACTTTCATTAGATTGTGTTGAAGGACGTCTCCCAACATGATTTCATTCGAGGCTTTGTTTCTTCATTTCACTCAGATCCCATCAAGTTTCAATATCACATTTCTGTTTCACGAAACACGAAGCCTGAGTCGGGATATCTGGGAAGCACTGCGATACAAGCGAAATCGCTGCGGACGTATGCAGAAGGGGTTGAGGGCGGGGTCGCAGAGCGGGGGCCATAGTTCACGGTTGAGGCGCACGGGAGCGCTCATCTCTGCTCTTGGCCCCGTTACGGAAGTGGCCATTCTGTCGCCCGTATTTCTCTTTTATGAACGTCTATCGATTTTCCAGGTTTACAGCTTCTGCAGCCATGACGAGGGCCCTGTGTGCTTAGGTTTAACCTTCAGAATCTCCTTTCCTTCCAATGCTGGAGAATCTAAACTGCAAGTGAAAGTACAATGTGAAACCACGCTCAAATCTTGTTTCTTTCTTTTTTTATTTTTATTTTATTTTAGGTACTACGTCCTTGTGTATTATTGAAGAAGTGTCTGAAAGTTATTTCAACACAAATGTTCATATATGCTTCACTCTCTTTGCTTACTAAGGCCAGCGTGTGTGTAGTAACGTAACATTTCTTTCTCATATTAACAAACTAACTCCCTCTGTTAATATTTGCTTTTAACTTCATTTCTCTCTCTCTCCTTTTGCAGGTGAGCCCTGAGACCAGTTGCACGATTACCCCCGGCGATAAGCCCATCCGGTGAGTCTGAGAGAATCTGCCCCGCGCTTTATTTATCCAAGATCAACACAGCAGAGCTCTGCGTAGCGCAGAAGGCGGGCGAGCGAGCCGCTGGGCCGCCGGCGGAGGCGGCGCCGGCGCCGGGGGAGCGCTCTAGCGGGCTGCTGCGGAGGCGTCTCGGCGCGCAGTGGGCCGAAACGAGCCAACGGGCGCGCATGGCCAAAAAAATATTAATAATTGGAAAACGTTTGCCTTGAAATTGGGATATAATAATTGCGGATAAGATGATATACTAAATGCTCATAGTCACATATACGTATTATTTTTTATACGGCAACTCATGGATCTATTTACGAAAAAACAAAAATCTAAGTAATCAATTTCTTAATGAAACTACGGAATATTGGTCAGTGAACAAATAGATTCCCTTATATCTTAGAATATTTGAAGGTAGGGCATTCAGAAGTACTAATTTTTGAGAACCTTTTCAGGGCGAAATAGGGAGTTATTTTTTAAAAAATATTCTGAAACTAAGCAAATTGAATTTATAGTGTTTTATAAAGCGTCGTTCGAAACGCCAGTGTGAGTTGAGATGTTGTTTTGGATATGAGAGAGAACATGCTATGCCATGATATGTGCGTTACTTTGGGTGGGGTTGGGCCAACTGTTCGGCGTGGCGGGGCGTGGCGTGGCGTGGCGTGGCGGGGGCGCCGGGAACGCCCGGTCGATGGCGCTCCGCGGTGACTCATCGCAGCCGCTCCGCCCCCGCACCCCGCGCGCCGCGCCACGCCTCCTTCGCTCTCTGTCGCTCCGGCGCCCCGGCCGCCCCCGCCGCCCGGCTCTGACGTCAGCCGCGCGGCGTGGACCGCCGCCTCCGTCCCCGCTCAGCCTCTGCCCTGCCGCTCTCATCCCGACCGGCCCTGCCTCCGCGCCCCATCCACGCCCCAACCCCGTCACTCCCCTCCCTCTCAGCCGACCCCGCTTCGCCTCCCATGCGCTCTCGCCCCGCTGCTCCGCCCCGCTCCGCCCCGCCCCGCCCCGCTCCGCCCCGCCCCGCTCCGCCCCGCCCCGTCCCGCTCCGCCCCGCCCTCCCCGCCCTGCCCCTCCTTGCCCCGCCCCGCCCCGCCCGCCCCAGTACGCCCCGCCCCGCCCCGTGGCCCGCTCGCTCGCCCGCTCTTTCGCGGCGCCGCCCTTGCGCTCACCCGAGCCGGAAGCCCGAGCCCCGCCGCCGCCGCTGTGCACTTGGCAGGGCGGTAACTACCCGCTCCTAGGGCGTGGGGCCGCGCGCCAATGCAGGCATGGGGAGAAGGGGGCGTGTAATCGGCGCGGGGAAAGTTCGCGCGCTTTGAAACGCTTCGGAATAGGAGGTGCGGTAAAATTGAAAGATGAAGGATCACACAGTTTATTGAATAAATGTGTACAAGGCGTATTCCTGAAAAGGAAGAGTAAGAGAAGGAAAAAATTGTCCTTCAAAATTCTACTTGTTTTATTTCAATGTGTATAAATGTGTTTCGTCTTAATGCTCAATGATAAATATTGTTTAAAATCTAGTTTTAATTTTCTTGTAAAAACAGAGTTAGGATTTTGTTAGTTTAAAATTCGAACAAAGTATACATATTGCTGATAAACAAAAATTGTTTAATTCAAACCACTACTTGTTGATTTCTACTTTAAATATGCTTCTTTAAACAAAACTTAACATTCTTCTTTGATAATTGATCAATTTAATTTCGCAATGATAGTTGCTTGTTCATTAACGGCAAACCAGTTACCGACATCGCTCGTTCGAGCTTTGCAGGCAGAAAAAGCTTTGTGGCCGTGCTGACGATTGAAGCGCTGCTGGATCCGCAGCGGTAGAATTGAGAACTTTGGAAGCTATTGTTTTCTTTTACATGATTCTACTTTCTCATTGCTCTTGTACGAAATACAACGTCCATTTGGAAATAAAAGTAGCGCAATTTCATAGTGACACAAATATTTTCACTGCAAATTTTTACATTATTTAATAATATCTCTAGAGCTTTTTTTAGTGAAAACTATTTTCTTCCTTTTCTATAACATTGAATATCTATTTGCGACAATTTCAAACCAATTATTGAAAAACATTTCAGACCAAAATGAAACCTTAAGTCAGAGAATTATTTTAATCTGCACCACTATTTTTAACCAATGATTGTTTCAAATGTCCAAACGTGCTTTTAATATCGACATACAATACAACTGTAATTCTGTATTGTTTCTTGAAATTTTAACATACGTTGAGCCTGTTTTCTGTTTCTTTTTTGCATTTTTTAAATAGTGCAATTTTCTGCGTGTACTAATATTCTCATGAGAGGAAGAATTCCATTTGTAATTAAATATGCTTTCATTCAGCTAGTATCATTGAAGTGTTAAACAGGATTTATACGCTTCAGAAAAAAACTGTTTAAATCTGGCCTTTTAGCAGAAAATTTATCCAGACCCCGCCATTACATCCCCTTGAAATGTAATTAACTACTCACTTGTGTGTTGATTTAAATGTAATCAAGAGCATTTGTATGTGATCAAACGAGTGGCTCATTTAATGAAGAATCGACACGTGTTAGCAAGTTATTTCGTTCAGAATGAAATTGGAACGAACTTTTTCGTGACGTTCTTCAGCCGATTACATTTCCATGACACGTTGAGAACCCATTAGATTTAGTGGTCGTGTATCTGGGCGTCTGGTGTTTGTGAGGGAGTGATTGAAACTCTTAAATGTCGTAACATCTTGCATATTTGAATCCGTAATCTCAATCACTGTTCCATGCTCCAACCAAATATTTCGATTTTATCACGCAAACGTATTTTTGTTCAAATCGCTTTAAATTTCTATCTTCATCATTTTTACTTTCTCGCTACCGCTTACGCAATAGAGAGAAAGTTATGTAATGATTATGTAATGTTGCGTTGGTGAAAAAAGTGGATACATTTTGTTGCTAAATTTAGAAAAAATCCATTAACACGTGGTGTAGCCAGAATCCATGTTTCGTGGGATCTTGATACCGAAATATCGAATGAGGGCAAAACTTCTTCCTGTCCGTCCGTCTGGCTGTCTGTCCGTCTGCCTGTCCGTCTTTCTGTCTGTCTGTCCGTCCGTCTGACCGTCCGTCTGACCATCTGTCTGTCCGTCCGCCTGTCCGTCCGTCTGACCGTCCGTCTGACCGTCCGTCCATCTGGTCGTCCTCTGTCCGTCCGTCTGTGAACAACGTTAGCGGCTTAAAACGTTCAGCCGATTTTCTCCAAAATTGATATTCCTCAATCGATCTGGCTGATGTCGCGGATCCTTGAATTTTAAACAGATATTTTAATTTTTAGGGTACTTCACATTAAGTCCCTGGGACATTTTCAAAATTTTCAAAAAATGGCTCCATCGTTTTTGATTAAATTTTGTTGGATTGTGTGAAGGACATTAAAGAAAATGGTGCAGGTCTCATGTTCGTTTAAAACCCCGATTTTTCAAAAATTGCTAAAAAATTCAAAATGTTTTCGGCGTCTTCCTACAATTATAATTATGAAGATAGAGATTTTTTCCTTAATGAAATCTGTTCCTTAAAGAAAGATTTTGAAATAAGGTCATTTACAATTTTCAAACAAATTGAGTATTTTTTATGTAATTTTGCGTGAATATACGGGCGAGAAAGTAGTGCTGTTTTAGACCACTAGTTTAAAGTGTAACAGTTTAGAACTGTTGGTGGTTATCCCTCTTCAAATGATGCTGGGAATTCTTGTTAAACCCAATATTTTGAATCGTGTTCATACGTTTTAATGAGACGTTCATTATGAGAACAAAGCATAGGAATTAGAATAATTAGATTTCTCATTTGGTAAGAAATTATATCATCCCACAGTACCAAATAACATTTGCTGCTAATATTAAAAAGTATACAATTTAAATTGAATGATGTATTTTGCTGAGAATTATTAGAACATATTTTCTTCTCGAAGGAAGTTCAAACGTATAAATAAATTTATAATAATAAAGACATTACTGCTCTTCGCAAGAAAAAGGTATTTGAATTATATTTTCACCATTTTATTGATGATATAAAATGTATTCTTACTGTTGGATTTGCGTAGATGTAAGGGACGAGCAGTACCCTTGGTATCCGAAACCCTGTTGCTTTGCTGTAACGATATTGGACTGAGACAGTATCTTGGATTCCCAGAGTCCTCTTGCTCTACTGTTGTCTGTCTGTAAGTCACTGAAACGAGCGCATTACTCCCGCCCTATTTCCTTTGTTCGTTTCATTCAGCACCGATAACGCCCGCCCCACATGCCTCGCCCTTCTTCGCTTCAGTCTCCTGCAAGATCTGTCCCTCCACTCACGAGGTCTAGGGCGCCTCTATAGCCAACAGTCCTACGACGGGCCTGTAACAAGCTAAGGTGGATAGAACAACTGAACTCTTATTGAGAATATTGATTAAGATTTAGCACTAAGTATAAAAGCTGAATTGATATGCAATTGAGCTTCGCTGTTTATTCGACAAGTGTCTTCCGAGATATCCTTTTACAAACCAGATGGTGGAACTCTCAGAAAATTCTCAATGCACTCTATCTATTGTAGGAGTATTTTCTAATTGCTTTCATTTAGTTGTGATTGTAACAAAATCTCTAATATTTACTAGTTGTTCAATCCAATCAAACCTCACTGAAGTAGATTCAGAACACAAGAACAAAACACATGAAATGAAAATTAAAACTATGCATTAAATTCGTACCGCATAAAAATGTTGTAAATAGTTGCATTAAGACTAAAATATTTCTCTTGCAAATACTGTAGTCTTTAGTAGGCCTTTTTAGCATTTAGTAGTTTAGTAGGTCTTTAAGCGTATTCATTACTCACGAGTTGCGGTTACTTTTGACGCTATAGAATTGTTTCGCTAGGAAAGCGTTATTTGTAGGAATCGTTGACAGAAATACATGATGAAACGTTCTTCATATACTTCCTTTCATAGATACCTCTTCATCGATACCTTCTTTGAATGGTCTTCCAATATCATTGCAGGATTGCTTTATATTAAACATGTACAACACGAGAAAATTACTCCCATTTACACATCTCTCTTTATACGAGATACTAGCTAACCCGGCGAACTCTGTTCCGCCTTAGCAGCCGGTCCAATCTTTTTCTCGCGTCGCACTCACTGTGAGAAACTGTACTATCCTTGTTGCACTCGTGATAATAAAGCAATTGCAGATTTGTGTTTTTCTCTCAAATAAAGAAGAATTTAAAAAAACGCTCTGATATTAAATAGATAATTAAAAAATCTATCTAATTATACTTCACTTTTTAGCACGACTTTATTAGCTTCATTTGTATCTTTGCTTGATTGCTTGCTTGTTCTCCGCTGCAGAACGCTTCTGAACAGAAAACTTAGGCGAAAAGGGGCGAAAACATACGAAAACGCGTGAAAACGTGCGAAAACGCATGAACACGTGCGAAAACCCTCGAAAAGGTGCGAAAACCCGCGAAATCACGCGAAAACGTGCGTTCTCAGACAGGAACGCTGTGGAACGGGATAAACAGTAACCTATGTCCGTCTCCTGGCTCTACGCTTCCTGCTCACCAATGTTCAGCCAAATCGGTACAGTCGTTCTTGAGTTATAAATAGTGTAACTAACACGACTTTCTTTTATGTATATAGATTACAGTATATAATCCCAAACACGAATGACAGAGATCAAGGGCCTTTGCATCCGGCTTCGACCCCGACGAGCTCTGAGCAATGAGGCCCGTTAAGGATATCGCGTGGCCTCTGCGGGCGGATGGATGGACTGCCCCGTAATAAGAGCTTTGTCGCGCCTGAAATATTGTCACTCGCCGCCTCCCCTGCGTCCACCACTGCCTTCGCCGCCCCAGTCGTTTCCGCCTCCTGCTATTTGTGTCCCCAGATGCAGGGGAGGAGCCGCGACGTCACCCTTGCTAAATAATTAACGAACCCAAAGACGGTATTCTCTTACAGCGCAATGATTGATTGATTAGTGCATCCAGGTGCGTCAACCACTGAGATAATTAGTCCCATAAGTGTAGTGCATGGTTTTTCATCTGGAGGTGGCAGTGAGCTTTCTCCTGTGGATGGAGAGATCCGGCGCCGACCTACCGTCAAGCTCTAAGCTCCTGACCGATCTCCCGGCATATGTAGTAATGTAGTGCATGTGTAAGTGTGTGTGTAAAAGGGTGAGGATAGGACAAGGAAGAGGAAGGAAAGATCGCGCGCGGTCCGTGGCCCATTTTCTAGGGTACTGCTCCGGCATTCGCCTGGTGTTGATCGGAGGAACCACGGAAGACTACCGATCAGAACAGCTGGCCACTAGAATTCTCCTCCAGGCAGCGACTGAATTCGACCTAGCACCCAACTATTGTCGAAAATCCTTGCGCCGCCGGGACTCGAATATAGAACCTCCCGGTCAGAGGCACTGCAGTAACATCTGTTGATGCACTGAGCCACCGCTCCTGGTTTATAGCGCAATGAAGTGAAATAATTTTTATAGGCTATGTATAGCTTGATAAAATACTTTTCTTTCAGATTACAAGAAACATTGATAGCAGCGTCAATATAATATTTCTACTATGAAATATTTTATCCTATTTGAAGTACAGTGCGACTGTTTTATTAGTGTGCCGCAATTGTGGAAAACTGCTCGGCCGCCGGGACTCATTCCCCGAGGACAAATCCCCACGCAACCGGCACATTTATAAAATGGTCGTACTGCAAATGCACATCAAAGTTGTATTTAAAAACCTTTAATGCAGAACTGTTGTTTTACAGGTTCAAAGGAAATATATATGGATGCGTTTTATATTAGCGAGTATTTTTAATTTGAGTCTATGTACGAATAGTTCACTTACAAAATTGTGTATTTGTATTTCATCTTTCGATAAATTTTCAATTTGAATATTCCATTTATTCGCTATTTAAAAGAGTAAAGAACGTAGTGTATTGTTTTAGATCACTCTTATGAAGTAGACATTTTCTTTACAGAAAATTTGTCATTTTAACAAATTTTGTATGTATATACGTATTTACACTGTAGCGCAGTTCCATTTCAAATGCCCTATGACGACGTTGGTCAGCGATCCTAGGACTCTAGCGATCCGCGTGGCGATCAAGGAATATTACACCGCCTCACAATTCGTCATACAGCACCGTTTTGCTAAATCTAACCAAAAAGTAAATGTTTTATATACATTTTAATTTCATTATGTATAAAACAAAACCAACATATGAAGTAGACGTTCTGAACAACCTTTAAGGAAAGATATGATTTAAATCTAATGAAGTTTTGTCTATTGAAAGTGAATAGTGAAATCATGAGGAGCTTGAACAAGTATTGATATTCTATACTGTTTATGAAAATATCCAGTAATGTAAGTAATCCAAGAAGTAAATAACGGTATCTAGTAGGAAATATCATTTCTGTTGAGAGGTATTAACAAATTTCCTTTTCTTTCCTTTCTAGGTCAATTTTTATTGGTCTTTCTATTGGTCAAGTAAAAACAACATATCTCAGAGTTTTTTCCTTCGTTATTGTTGCATTTAATTACAGAACACCGCGCTTCTTTCGACCCACGACTGTTATTAATATGTTTACCGGAAAAGTTTAAGAATTCAGTATTTGCGTATTATGTATGTTCCGATACACGTCAAATGTAAGGTTAAGACGTTGATTTGATGTAATTTTACTTGTTATTTAATGACTCTCCCTTGAAATTCCAGGAATATAAAATTATGATGTCAAGAAATAATACAAATTATCTTTTAAGTTTCTCATTATCTCTTAATAAACGCAATCGCACAAACAAATCTATATACTTTAGTAGCAGCTATCTGTAGTTTTATTTGGTCTTCATCAGCATCGCTACCTGTATCCGCGCGCATCCCTAACTAGCCAAAAAAACAGGCTCATCTACACTACTCTACAAATATGTATACTGCGCATGTGTCTTACAAATGTGGCATGCATCCACGAGAGTATACTGCATTTCCCGAGAATTAAAATAACATACCTTTCATGAATTCACCTCACTTTGTTGCATTAATTATGAACATGTCAGACTCTCCCCCGTCGGAACCGTAATGAATTCGTTTCGAGAGCGAAGGGGTGATTAATTAATCTCTTGGACAGCAAGTAGCGATAGCGACCTGCAGTGGGGATTTACATGTAGCAAAAGCGGTCGCTTATGTCATCATTGAGCTCATTTTGTTTATTTTTTCTGCTGTGTACGGTAATGAATGGTCTCCAAATAAACCGCTGGGGGGTACCACGTGGGTAGGTGTGGGGTTGGTGGTGAGGGTGAACTCGGTGATGGAGTAAGAAGACTGGTCCATACGTGAGTAACACCGAACCCTCTCTTAAATAATCAATGCTATTTTTGAAATATTGGGTTCAAGTAAAATTGAAATTTCATTAAAACGTGATAAGAAAAGGAATGCACAAATTGCTCTCGCTATTTTTATTAGATGTAACATAACGAGTTCCTTGAAATTGACCTGTAATTTTCAAAGCGGTGATTAGTATTTGGGGTGATTATTTCTAGATTAAAAATAAATATAAAGTATTTATATCTTGATATCAACAACTGTTTAGTGATTAATATTAGTACCAACTTTAACGTTTCAATACTCTCACTGATCATGTGCTATAAACAAATGCATGTCATGATTAAACGAGAGTGTTATAATTGCATAAGAGAACGGTTTTTGATAAGTTGAGAATGTGTAATTCTTGAATGTCATTGATTCGAATAAAGTAATGAAAATCCTCGCTGCAGATCACTTGTCTCTGGGGAAAACCAATAACGTTTTGTTCTTGAATAATGTCTCAACAATTATATTATTCAGAATTGTATAATATGTCAAGTAATGCGAGGGAAATAAGACACGAAATCCTAACAAGGAGGAGATGAGATTGGGGTTATGTAGTGGGGGTTGTTTGGAGGGGACGGTGAGTAATAAGTGAAATACGCATGGATCTCCTTTGGCGAGGACGTCATGAAACGAGTGAAAAACGAGTAGACGAACTCCGAATGAAGAATAGATGCCCTTGAAGATACATCTACTCTTCAAGGTCTTCACCATCTACTAAGATGGTGTCTTCGTTCCACCTATTTTGGTAGCGTCCTCTGAGATGACTAAATTTCTCAGGAAATTACATAAGTAGTGGATACTTGTGTATCAGAGTAGAGTGACTGGGACAATAGTGAAAGGAGAGAGAACCTACTGTGATGTGAAATCTCTATGAAATATAAGATAGAGAGAAGAGAAGCTAGTGTTCATGTTAACGGCGGGTGTGTGGGGTCGGAAATTGAGATTACGAATGCTGAAATGCCGGCAGGCAATGATGGTTGTACTGAACATGATTAATATTCCAAAAACTATATGTTATGGCTGTACCTACAAATATCAATGGTTTAATGGATAATGATGATATGAATGACATTGTAGCAATAGTACAATGCGTGGTAAGGGAAGAACCCCAATAAAAAACTGTCGTGAATCTCCTCTGTCACAAATTTTATGTAAATCGCTATAAATCAGAACCTTAATTCCCCCGGAGATACGATATTATCACTCTCTCCGCGACTCTACGAGCCGCTCTAGCCCTTTGAGACCCGACGTCCAGTGGGTTGGACACAACTGTTAATAGGTTATTTCTGACACTTTATTGCGTCAGAATTGTTTGCGCTTAATTGTCGTTATTTTATCGTTTATTGCCAAGTTATATTATTGTGAGCGTCAATAATAATAAATTTGTATAAATCATCTATTATCAAATCATCAAATATTAATAAATTTGTATAAATCATCTTTAGAGTAAAACCAAATCATTGCTCAAAGGAAAAAATTTCAAACGAGCACAACAGATTGAGGTGTGAAAGGGCTACACAGCGAGGCGCGATCTTGGTAGCGGGAGGCTGCGGTCGAGGTGATACACCCGGCGCGCGAGGGGAGGGAGCTGTGCAGGGTCACCGCCACGTCGCGCCGTCGCTAATTATGCACCGGAGGCCGCTGACAGGTGCGTTCCATTAATCAGAGCGGCGCGGGGCGGCGCGCGGCCGAGGGCCCGCGGCGGTGCCGCCGAGCGCCGCCGGAGATTGCCGATCGCCTTATGGAGATGCCACGCGCCGCCGGCACCAATGGCTATAAGGCTCTACGGTTGGCAAGTCACACCGCACCCGCACGAGCCACTTGCCAGCCTGGGGAGCCCGGCGCTCCTGCGAGCACGGGCAACTTCCCCTGACCCCTCTCATTTCCCCTACAAACCCAGAGAGGAGTATACGGCGACAGAGAAAGTAGCGCATGGTAGGGAAGTGGCTTCATACGAAAATATGTTTGCCAGATTTGTTCTATCAACAACCGAGATTTAATCTTTATTACTAATTCATGTTTATTTTGTAAGTTTTATCTTTTATAAACATGTTTGCTACGAGACAGGAATATGTTTGCATGGCAAAATCTTCCCTGTTTTTGTTTCGAGATATGTTTTATGAAATCATTCAGTTATTTGTTTAATACTAAGTATAACAATAATGTGAAAAAAATTAACAAATTTCTTTCTAAGTCAACCCTTCTCTCTTAAGCACACAGAATTCTTTTAACAGACAAGAATCTAAATTGCCTAGCGGCTGTTAGCGATAGATAAGTCGTCGGATCAGGACGTTCGTGGTTGTCTCTGGGCGGACAGATAGTACCACAGTGTTGTGTTGAATTTTCTAGAAATGAGAAGGCAAAAGCTGGCCTAGTGAACGTAAATCTACTGCATGCTTGCTTGAAGGTTAATGATGGAGAGTAATATAAATAGGGATAATAAGGAATGCATTGGGGATAGTCGATAAACATTCATTAATACCAACACAACAAAAAGACGACGTTTACGTGTGCGTTTGTCTTATCTTGTCATTTTCATCATTGTCTCTTTAATGTAAGAATATTACTTTGAGCACAAATAGTTTTCTAATGCAATGCAAGGGAAATGATTTCATTCAATGTGACGTTAGTCCTTAAAAACACCTTTTATGTTCTCCATTAGGCTATAGCGGTAAATATTGGGGAAAAGCAAGTGCTACCTTTTAAAACGTTATTATCTCCGGTAAATAATTTCTTCATATATTTCATTTTGTGCCGTGGACTGTTTGTGCGGTGAGAGGCATTCGGGACTAAGTGCTGATAGTGGTGATAACTCAGTTGATTGCATTTATCCCTCTCCATCAAGGAAAAATGATCAATCGAAGCTAAGGTGTCGCATTAGCGTCCCACGCAAACGTTAAGTTTCAGTAAGTGGAATGACACAGGCTGTATGAAGGAAATGCTCTACGAACTCATGTGTTGGATCAACTTGTTTTCATTTGTGTCCAGAACGTTATTGTTCAGATTTGTCGCGAAGTCTTCCTATGTAATTTAATCAACTTTCTGTGACAACCTGTCAGTTGTCACCGTTGTCACTGTAATTGGTAGATGTGCGACGAGTAGTAGATAAACTACAATGAATAGCAAAGTATTATCTCTGCTGAACACATCTTTCAACGAGTTGCAGATAGTAATATGTTTGGGAGATATGACGATTATACTAATAACAGTAATGTGATATTGATGGCATAAGACAATGCTATATCATTATAAACAATCGGAATTAACGTAAAAATAATTATAAAGCATAATCATTAAAATGAAAAACGGTTATTTGTCATCATTAATAGTGGTAATATTTACAATGCCAATAACGGCGTATTCCCCAAAAACGTTGACTATGGCGTTGGTGGCGATATCGACAGCTCCAAAGATGTCCGCAGTAAAGGAAGCAGCGCCAACAGCACTATCTATATCACTTTCTGATCCTCCGCTGGAGCTGGCGCGAGAACAGAAGCGGACAAAGATTCTAGCTCAGGTGATTTCTCAACTCATGACGTCGGGACGCCCTCTGGTAGTAGTGGTTGACAATGATACCAGCGATGCTGCTTGTCTTAGCAAACTGCGTCCAACTCAGTCATTCGTAATAGTTTCCACGCCGATTACTGCGATATCTAGAGGTCGCTGGGAGCAATTACCGCAGCCTGAAGCCTTTTTGTTGCTGCTTCTCACGGGTCCAACCAGACAGCGCCTGGCGACGCAGATACTGCCTGCATTACGTGCATCCGTGATGTGGACGGCTAACGCTGTTTTTATTGTGGTGATTCCAGAAAGTGAAAACATATCAAGGCAAATGTTTGAAGACAGCGCAATACGGCCCAAAGTAAACATTGATTTAAAGACTTCTAGTCGAGTTAAACGGATTGTACACTCCTTTTCTAAGCAACCGCAAGAGAGAAACAGTGATAAAAATATTTCTGAATCTGTAAATTCTCCTTTGCGATTGAGGAAAAACACTAAAACCCTGTCGGAAGGGAGTTCAATTGAAGGTAAAGAAACTGTGGAGTGTTCAATGGGGCTTTCGCAACAAAGGACGAGTTGGGTCGCAGTGGAGGCCAGCAGGTCGCTGAGAGCCCTTGCCCGGTGGGAGGCCTGGCGCGCCGTTGTCGTCTCTGCGTCTCTGTGCGCACCCCTGCTGCTGCAGCCCGCCAGCAGACCAGAGCGGCCCCCTCAGGCCACGCGCCTCGGCTCTTGGTTGGACGTCCCGGAAGCAGACGTGACCGGCCGCGGCGTCATCTTCGTGGAGACGACCGACTCTCCGGAGCACGAAGCAGCGTGCACCGAAGGAACCATTGATTGGACCGCAGGTCCCAACAAGGTCATTTTTGCCATTCTTAACTGCAAACCTTCATAATATACTGATTGTATTAGGATTTTAAGGGATTTTAAAGTAAATGACGACTGACATCTGGAAAACATTCCAACAATTAAATATGACGATGCTGTAATATCAAAAAGACGATAGGTTTATTCTTACATTGTGTTCACATTCCGTTGCCAATTCAATATGAGGTATGGGAGAGTAACTTGTTGTTTATTGGAATAGTTTTGTTGTTATAATTTAATTAAACGTTGTTAGACACGCCGCATTATTTATAACAATGAAACGATGACGAAATAATGTTTTAATATTCTATTGTCGAATAATTGCTTACACATTTTTACTACATACAAAAACAAATGCGGCGATGTAGACGCATTTTTGCCGTAAATGGATGGTAAGGATGGCAGAAATTTTGGTAAAGTTGGCTCTGCTACTGCGTCACCTGCACAGATGAGAGCAATCCGAAAACGTACAGGGATTTGCGCGGTCTACACGAAAATGTATGCATATTTTAGTACACCTACTACTAATTTCTCCATCTCGTGATAAGATGTAAAACGTTCGGGATTTGTAGCAGTTTTACTCGTTTTCGTGTGCGCGTCTCGGGTTTGTCTCATTCAAAAAGTGTTTACTGACTCGTCCTGGTTTACTACGAACCTACTTTGCTTGACGAAACAACATTCACCTCAATAAAATGAAATCCCTGAACACAAACTCTAGGTTTACTAGAAACCACGAACCGGCGTCCTAAAAAAAAAGAAAGAAAGAAACAGGCACGTTTCGTTCGAGATAGTTTTTGTGTTGTCTAGGATGGACTACGTGATCTGTAATGGACTGCGACATCTAGAATTGACAGTGAGGTCTGGAATGGACTGCCACCTCTAGGACGGATTCCGACGTCTGGAATGGAGTGCCTACTTTAAGGCGAATTACGACATCTAAGACGAACTATGACCTGTAGAATGGACCGTGACGTCTAGAATGACTGCGACGTATGGGCGAGATATTCCTAAAGCACGTGTAAAAAACAAAGAAAAATGATTTATGGTCAT
The DNA here is from genome assembly GCA_011170035.1 of Teleogryllus occipitalis. NCBI lineage: Eukaryota > Metazoa > Arthropoda > Insecta > Orthoptera > Gryllidae > Teleogryllus > Teleogryllus occipitalis. The sequence continues at coordinate 83,960 of BLKR01004371.1, read as the reverse complement.
TTCTTTGTTCCCGGTGAATAAGTTGATAAGTCACAAATACTTAATTTTACGGGAGAGCAAAAAACAACTTTCAACTGAATTAAATAGGGATTAATGATATTCAAACTAAGGTGATATTAAAACGAAACTATTAGTGTGTAAGTTTTATTTTAATACCATTAATCCCTGATTTACAGCATTTGTTTAAAGTTGTTTTTGTTCCCCTGTAAAATTAATTTTTTTAACTTAATAGCTTATTCAACGAGGTCAAAGATTTAGGTCATGACATTTTTACCCGTGGTGTTTTTACTTCAGACGTTTAAGGAGATCCAGAATGGTAAAAAATGATGAAAGTATAATATTTTCCTTTTCTAAATTATTAATTACTTTATAGTTTATTGTGTTAGATAAACCAAATTTCATCTTAATATGCTATCTCTGTGTTTGTTTTCTTATTTTGAAGTTATGTACCGTGAAAGTGGGCGTGGCCATTTCGACACATTGTGTGCGTAGCTTGAACGTCGTGGATGTTTTTGTGCTTTCGTGGTGAGAAAATGATAATAGTTTGCATTATAGTGTTGGACACACTGTTTGTGATAAGAATTGAGGGTTTAATAGCGTCAAAATATCGGTGCTCGTGTCTTTTCAGCATATGTAGCAGGACTGCACTGAATACTTCAGGAGACATTTCCTTAAGTTTAAATTTATTCTTTAAGGAACATTTCCTCAAAAACTACTAAGATGAGAATACTCAAATTTTAAAAGGGCATGTAGCACAGCAGTTTATATACTTTAACTTGCGGAATTATTACATATTAAATACTTTAAACAATATTGTGTAAATGTTTATATTTTTACTAACAAAATCGATTACGGCCGGCGATGGTGTAACGGTTAGCGTATCGGTCTGTTATACCCAAGTTCGCGGGTTCAAACCCGATCGAAGCCGTGGATTTTTAACGGCGAAAAAATCTTTCGTACGCCTTCCTTCGGAGGGGAAGTAAAGCCGGCTGTCCTATGTAGAAATGTTTACTGCATGTAGAAGATCCCGAAGCCTAAATGAAGCCTCTGAGCTAAATTCAAACTGCCTGTTTCGTCGCAGAAATAGGGATGAAAATCCCTAGTAGGTGATAGGAGCGTAACGAAATTTGCGTAATCAGACGGAAGAGCAGGCCTCATGGCCTGAGTCTCGCCACGTAAAATAAGGCATTGATTCATTACAATGAACAAAAAATTATATTATAAAAACTAGTAATTTTTTAAAAAAGGCTTCGTTAAAATACCTATAAATAATGAATCTACGCTCACATAAAATTTCAAGTGTGTAAATGAGATAGTTTGTGAGGAAATGTTCCTTCCATTAACATTGGCGAGTGAACGAGCGTGTGTAGGGCGTGGCGTGGTGGGCAGGTGATGGCGTGGGCGGCGGCGGGCGGCGCGCGCGTGCGGCTGCTGTGCCGGTCACGCCAGAAGGCCTTCGCCTCGGCCGCGCCCGACGCCAACGGCTCCTTCGGGGGGCTGGCCGACCTGCTGGACGAGGGCCGCGCCGACGCGCTCTTCTACGCCCGCCTGCTGGCGCGCGACTGGACGGACCACGTGCACGCCTTCTACCCGCACGAGCTGGTGCGCATGCGCCCACGCGCCATTTCCTCTGGACGCCATTTTGTTAATGCTCCAATGCGTGTACAGGAAGGTTCAGAATACATGGTACAAAATTTTAGGGGAGATAGAGGAGGTTACTTGGTGGGAAATCTCATGTAATAAAGTGTGATAATGTTTTTTCCTCATTGTAGATTTTTTTATAAAGTTTGGTTTACAGTTCTAGTTTGCAGATTATTTGTTTTATATTGTATTGTATTCTCGTAAGATAGACCACGATAACAACTGAGTCGAGACTGATATTTTGTAAAGACTCAAAAAACTAGAACAATATTTACTGGAACCAGGTTATTTGTTTTCAATTTACTTCACGCTTAAGTTGAAGTATTATTAGTTAATTTCTTTCACTTTCACTTTCATACGTCCGTCAATGCAACCCGTTATACATCAGTAGTTCGCGTGCAGTATACCCTCCACTTACGCTAAAGATCTAGGACACAGTTTCCGACCGATGCTCGATAACAATGAGCGTTGTGACCATTGAAACATCGAGTAATGCTGGTTCCGTGTTCACCTGCTGTTTCTTTTAAATCATGCTCAGCTACCTTATGGTTTTATTGTCTCGAATCTGTTTTCTCCAGTGTTGGGTAATAGTTCCCTGTCCAGAAGCACATTTATCGGGTTTGGGGTGCATGATTCCTTTTAAATGGTACCCAATCGTCTCATCTTTGCTTAGAGAGAGAGAGAGAGAGAGAGAGAGAGAGAGAGAGAGAGAGAGAGAGAGAGAGAGAGAGAGAGAGAGAGAGAGAGAGAGAGAGAGAGAGAGAGAGAGAGAGAGAGAGGGAGAGAGAGAGTATATATACACACATATGCATATATATATATATATATATATATATATATATATATATATATATATGGTAATATAAATGTAGGAGTTAACATTTATGCCTTTCAGGCGTGATTTTATTTTCATTTTATGACTTCCGTTTCCGTTAAGACCAATTGTCGATTTTTAAAAATATTTGCACTGGATGCACTCGTGCGGAAAGAAGTGTGTTATATAGCCAATTTCGTATATATATATATATATATATATATATATATATATATATATATATATATATATATATATATATATGTATATATATGGCTTGATTTCTGGCGGAACGCGCTGGAACGGTTTCTCGGGAATAATGATTAAATTATGCTATAAACATAACTTTTGCTATTAAATTAATAGTTAGCTTGGGGCGGGTTTAGAAATCCAGCTGTGTGTTTATGTATACTGTAAGGAAGTGCATGCATGCGTGCAAAGAGGGCAGGGAAATGCCGTCGCCAGGTGGCGTACTGCGTGTTCGTGCGCGCGGCGCGGCCGCTGGCCTTCCTGCGGGCGGTGACGCGCGCGTTCTCGGGGGCGACGTGGGCGGCGGCGCTGGCGGCGCCGGTGGCGCTGTGGGGCGCGCGCTGCGCGGCGCTGCGCGCGGAGGGGGCGGGGCCGGGACCGGGCCCGGTGGGCGTGGCCGTGGAGGTGCTGCGCGCCGTGCTGACGGGCGCCTTCCGCGCGCGCGGGCGCGGGCGCGTGCTCAAAGCGCTCGGCGTCGCCGCGGCCGCCTACGGCGTCGTGGTGCTGGGCGCCTTCCAGGGCACGTTCACCAGGTGCGGGACACTGGCGTTTCTCATATTCTCAATGGTTTTCAACATTCACTGCACGCTTTAATTCTCATCCACAGCAGGTGCCGCATGGTAAGAGAAATGTAGAAGTTAACCCTTTCAGGCGTGATTTTATTTTCATTTTATGACTTCTGTTTCCATGAAGACCCATTGACGATTTTTTAAAATATTTGCAGTGGATGCACTCGTGCGGAAAAAATGTGTTATATAGCCAATTTCAAATCTGTTGGATGAAGTCCTAACTTAGCGATTACGGCTCTAGTTTCTCCCCTCAAGTACTCAAAATTCACTGCACTCTTCAATGTTCATTCACAGCACGGGCCGTATGGTAAGAGAAATGTAGGAGTTAACCCTTTCAGGCGTGATTTTACTTTCATTTTATGACTTCGGTTTTCGTGAAGACCAATTGACGATTTTTTAAAAATATTTGCACTGGATGTACTCGTGCGGAAACAAGTGTGTTATATCGCCAATTTCAAATCTGTTGAATGAAGTCCTAGCTTAGCGATCACGGCTCTATTTTCCCTGTCAAGTTCTGAGGTCGAAATCCTGTTCGGTTCAAGCGGGTTCACGATAACTTTTTCGTATTTGTCAAATTGTTCCTGCCTCTCATTCCACCAGTTTTCCACATTCTTGTAAAACGTCTCAATAAATACTCAGTAAATCACTGATTACTTTACGTATGATTTAAAGCGAAGGTACTGAACTCGTATGAAGACAATTCCAAATGCCCCTCTTATTTACACGAATGTCTTAATTGTAACATTGTCTGTATAGCTAATCCTGTAATACAAACACGCTCACGCGATAGAATTTAAAAAAAAAGCCATGGAAATCAAACTTCTTTTTTTCAACTACCCACAACCTGAAAAATATGCACTATTATACTAGCTTTTCCGGGTTTGGAAATCGGATAATTTCAGATATATATATATATATATATATATATATATATATATATATATATATATATATATATAAAAAAAAGTCGTGTTAGTTACACTATTTATAACTCAAGAACGGCTGTACCGATTTGGCTGAAAGTTGGTGAGCAGGAAGCTTAGAGCCAGGAGACGGACATAGAATACTGTTTATCCCGTTCGACAGCGTTCCTGTGTGACAACGCACGTTTTCGCGTGATTTCGCATGTTAGCGGTCATTGTTGCCTGTTGTAACCCATTGTTGTAACGCCGCACTGATAACAGAAGGCGAAAATAATAGCCGCTTTTGGTTCGCCGTTATCTATATATATATAAAAGAAAGTCGTGTTAGTTACACTATTTATAACTCAAGAACGGCTGTACCGATTTGGCTGAAAGTTGGTGAGCAGGAAGCTTAGGGCCAGGAGACGGACATAGGATACTGTTTATCCCGTTCGACAGCATTACTGTGTGAGAACGCACGTTTTCGCGTGATTTCGCCTGTTAGCGGTCATTGTTGCCTGTTGTAACCTATTGTTGTAACGCCGCACTGATAACAGAAGGCGATAATGATAGCCGCCTTTCGTTCGCCGTTATCTATCTATATATATATATAAAAGAAAGTCGTGTTAGTTACACTATTTATAACTCAAGAACGGCTGTACCGATTTTCTGAAAATTGGTGAGCAGGAAGCTTAGAGCCAGGAGACGGACATAGGATATTGTTTATCCCGTTCGACAGCGTTCCTGTGTGAGAACGCACGTTTTTGCACGTTTCCGCACGTTTTCGCGTGATTTCGCATGTTAGCGGTCATTGTTGCCTGTTGTAACTCATTGTTGTAACGCAGCACTGATAAAAGAAGGCGATAATGATAGCCGCCTTTCGTTCGCCGTGATCTATATATAAAAGGAAGTTGTGTTAGTTACACTATTTATAACTCAAGAACGGCTGTACCGATTTGGCTGAAAATTGGTGAGCAGAAAGCTTAGAGCCAGGAGACGGACATAGGATACTCTTTATCCCGTTCGACAGCGTTCCTGTGTGAGAACGCACGTTTTTGCACGTTTTCGCACGTTTTCGCGTGATTTCGCATGTTAGCGGTCATTGTTGCCTGTTGACTGCGTCACGAATGAAGATGAAGCCACCAACTATCCAATTGAATTTTTAAACTCCTTGGATATGCCTGGCTTACCACCGCACAATTTACGCCTAAAAGTTGGCTCCGTAGTAATCATGCTTCGAAACATAAACCAACCAAAACTGTGCAACGGTACGCGTTTGGTGGTTAGAAAATTGATGAACAATGTCCTTTACGCGACGATACTCAAAGAAAACTTTGAAGGTGAGGATGTTCTCATTCCGAGGATTCCGATGATCCCAACCGATATGAGGTTTCAATTTAAAAGACTTCAATTTCCGATTGCATTTCCGTCTTGCATTCGCCATGACCATCAACAAATCACAAGGCCAATCCTTGAAAGTTTGTGGTTTGAATCTAGAATATCCATGTTTTCCCATGGTCAATTATGTGGCATGTTCACGGGTCCGAAGATCATCTGCGTTGTTTGTTTTTGCGCCTGATAATAAAACAAAAAATGTCGTGTATCACAAGGTACTTAACTGAAGAGTGCAACCTATGCATCAAAATACAGGAATAATAATGAGTGATTAATCTACTTAATTTTTTTTATTTTTTATTTATTTTCTAATAAACAATTTAACTTAATAAATTCCAAAATCTGCTTATTTATTGCCTTTAACTGCCAGTCCCTATGATTACAGCTTTGTATTTCTCTCTTAAACAAAAATCAATTCCAAAAAAACGCTCTGCTGCGTAATAGATTTTTAAATTATCTATTTAATATCAGAGCGTTTTTCTTAAATTCTTCTTTAGTTGAGAGAAAAACACAAATCTGCAATTGCTTTATTATTACGAGTGCAACAAGGATAGTACAGTTTCTCACAGTGAGTGCGACGCGAGAAAAAGATGGGACCGGCTGTTAAGGCGGAACAGAGTTCGCCGGGTCAGCTAGTATAAGATAATTTCGTTGAGAGTCATTGGGTCCGACTTGATACCTTCAACTGGATCAAGTCTCTACCAATCTAGCACGACGACCAGGGTTCGCCACCACATATTCGCCCATTCTTTCTACACAGTTCCATGTTTCTCATATTCTGAATGTTTTATCAAAATTCACAGCACTCTTCAATCCACCATCCACAGCATGTGCCGCAACGTAAAAATAATGTAGAATTTAACCTTTTCAGACGTGATTTTATTTTCATTTTACGCCTTTTTCTGTTCCCCTGAAGACCAGTTGAAGCTTTTTTTAAAAATATTTAAATCATTAATTTGCGTCTGAGTTTTTCTCAATAATAATGTACTCGTTTGAGTCTTGATGATTTTCTGGTTTCCTCGTAATCAGTTCTTAATGTTCTAAATATATTACACTCATTAGAGTAGAGTGAGTGACCTCTTGCAAACCTCACCGTAGCTACCTGGCGGCGCCGCGCTACGAGAGGCAAGTAGACTCGCTGGACGCGGTGGAGGCGGGAGGGGCGCGCCTCATGATGATCAGGGGCGACGCGGAGCGCTTTCGGCCGCCGGGCGGCGGCGCGGGCGACGACGTCATGGGCCGCCTGGCCAAGCGCATGTTCCTGGCCCCGAGCGTGTCGAGCTTCGCCGAGTTCGCGAAGGCGCAGATCGACGCGGTGCTCGGGGGGGAGGCCTTCATGGCGACGCTCACCGTCGGAACCCTCATGCAGGTGAGCGCACCGCCCACGCAGCTGGACGCTGCCTTACCAGCCAATGGGCGTGCAGCAACAGCAGTGCATTGCTGGTAAAGAATGGATTTGTTGGTTTGGAATTTGTCTCTCCGCTCGTATTATTGCGTGATATCTTCGACCGTAACTGACCTATTCAAATGATAAAGAAAGCATCACCATTTGTATTTATGTCGTCTCCATTCCTAATAAACAAAGTTGAACTTGAGGCAAAAATGAATTAAATATTTATTCTATTTCTATCTTTATAAAAAAGAATAAATATTTTATTTTTACCTGATGTCTTTAATCGTTTGCAAAGAGTCAAGTCAAAACAGTTTTTGAATTTCATGAACAGTTTAAAATGTTCGCGAGATTAATAGATTGCCTTAATTTTTTGAACAGTGAAAATACTATATCAGACAGTATCAGCAAAAATTTACTTTGGCAATGATATTTGTAGATCCTTATCATTATTGATTTCCACATCTTCGATTCGCTATGTTACTGTGACAAATGCAGATTTGTAGACATGAGATTCTTTCAGATCAAAATAAATGTTACTTTATGCAAAGTGACACAGAAAGAGTTACAAACTTCTAGGACATGTAGAGAGGTCGAAGATGATAGCATTTGTTTAATTAATATAAGGTGGGAAATTTTATATAACGAATGTTAACTTGTGATATTTTCCCCTCATTGTTTGGCAACGAATCTCTGGAGATTGACCTGCGCAGAATGAAAATCAGATCACTGCGTGTTCAACACCAATGCATGTGATTTGCATACCACACAGGGGCAAATATAACTTGCGCAACTAACATAAACAAAATTTTCCATCACAAGAGCCACATGGTAATAACCTAACTAAATAGTTCTTATCATAAGACTGAATTGACTTAACGTCGTTAAGGAATAATTTTCTTCAAATTCAATTCAAAATTAGCACTTAAATTAGCTATACATATAGTTAAACAACCAATAAATATTATCAAATCACCCATCGAATATAATTTCAATAACGTAACCAAACTGAATGAACAAATATACTTCCGCCGTAATCAAAGTGAATGATTATACTAAAACAAGTACAGGAATCGGAGCAGCCATAACTGCCAGAAGCCAAGAAGAAAAACGAATTTGTGCGTTTCAGTTATATGTGCTAAAATAACCAAAACAATCGAATATTTGCCAATCCGGTGCCCGAGATCGCTAAGGCAGTAATGTTGTAGCGATCTCGAACCGAAGGGTCGTGTGTTCAAATCCCGCCTCGGGCATGGTTGTATTTGTCCTTTCAACCCTTATCATCACCATTTCGTTTCATCCTCACAGTTACCATAAAATTAACTCAAATATTAGTCGCTAATGATCTAGATGTTAATGTGACCCTAAATCCCCCCCCAATCGGATATTTTATTTCGTTAGCAAACCTTACGTTCTTTGGGGGGGGGGGGAATGTGATCATTTTCGCCCTCCTGTATGGTCTAGAAGTTAGTAACATTTATTCTGAGTCGCGCGCAGCTGTTTGCGAGCGGTGCGCGCGCGTGTGCGCGCGTGCGTGCGCAGCGGTCGCCGTCGGCGGTGCGCGACGGGCGGCCCGTGGTGCACCGCGTGTCGGAGCCCGCGCTCTCCGCCACTCCGCTGGCCTACTGCGCGCGGCGCGGCTCGCCCTTCGCGCAGCGCCTGGGCGCCGCGCTGCTGCGCGCGGCCGACGCGGGCCTGGCCTCCTCGGCCCTGCGGCGCGCCGACGCCGGCATCACGCGCCGCCTGCGGCTGCTCGCGCGCCTGCCCCGCGCCCCCGACGTGCTGCCGCCCTACGCGCTCGCGCCGCGCCACCTGGCGGCCGCCTTCCACCTCTGGGCCGCGGGGATGGCGCTGGCCGCGGCGGGGTTCGCGGTGGAACGGCTCGGGGCGTGGATTGCGAGACATGGACTTGCGTGAGGGACAACGTCCTACTGCTACTGGGTAGAAAAATCTTTCCTCATACTCGCGTGTATCTCTTGATGTGCTGCCGCCGTTCGCGCTTCGCCGTGGACCATCGCTTGTTGGTGAACCACATCTGAGATGAAGGGATGGCGCTGGCCGCGGCGGGGTTCGCGGTGGAACGGCTCGGGGCGTGGATCGCGAGACATGGACTTGCGTGAGGGACAGTGTCGTACTGTTGCTGCGTAGAAAAATCTTTCCTCATACTCGCGTGTATCTCTTGATGTGCTGCCGCCGTTCGCGCTTTGCCGCGGCCCATCGCGTGTTGGTGAACCACATCTGAGATGAAGGGATGGCGCTGGCCGCGGCGGGGTTCGCTGTAGAACGGCTCGGAGCGTGGATCGCGAGACATGGACTAGCGTGAGGGACAACGTCGTACTGCTACTGGGTAGAAATTCGTTACCCCTACTCGCGTCTATCTTTCGATGTACGGCCGCCGTTCGCGCTGTCCTGGACCATCGCTTGCTGGTGTACCACGTTTGAGCTTCGTCGTGGCTCGTGAAGATGGAAGTGAAGAATGAGCTTGCGTCAGGGACAACGTCGTATTGCGTCTGGGTAGAAAATTCGTCACCACTACTCGCGTCTCTCCATCTCTCGACGTGCTGCCGCCGTTCGCGTTTTATCATGGACCATCCCTTGGTGGTGTACCACATCTGAGCTGGAGGACTGGTGGTGGCTGCTGGTGTATTTGAAGTGAAATGGCTCGGGTCGTGGCTCGTGAAGATGAAAGTGAAGAATGGACTGGCGTCGGGGACAACGTCGTACTGCTACTGTGTGGAAAATTCGTTACCCCTACTCGCGACTCTCCATCTCTCGATGTGCTGCCGCCGTTCGTGTTCTATCATGGACCATTCCTTGGTTGTGTACCACATCTGAGATGTAAGTGATGGTGGTGGTTGCTGGTTTATTTGCAGTCTAATGACTTGGATCGTATCTGTTGAAGATTCAAATGAAACATGCACTTTTTTGCATAACTACGAGATGAGTACTGATACAAAATTTGTTCAATGCACCGTCTCTTTCATCATCTAAACTTGAGCTGTCAGATACAAACCCAACATTTGTCCCTCTTTTTCAACATACTTCCGGCGTTTGCGTTCGTGCTGTGCCATCTAAGGTTGACGCTCTAGAAGAGTATGGCAGTGGCTGTGGGTGCGTTTGCAGCCGAGGGACTCGTAACGCGTATATTGAAGAGGAAAGTTAAACGTAGATTTTTGCTTGGGATAACCAGAAGAAGAAAACCATTACATAGTTGGTAGAATTTTTGTTTATGAAATGTCTCCATTACGTCATCTCACTGCGCCAATCTCTTCTTTTCACCTGCATCTTATGTTGTACACGGACATATCTTTCACCTACTATCGCCAGTGTATCGTATATCGCTGCTACCATATCCACAAACATCTACCGGAGATGGCAATAATATTCTTCCCTATCGGGGAGGCGGTTGAATTCTGTTAGTGTCTGAAGTGTCTAGAGTAGTGTCTGAAGAAAGTGGTGAACCATTCGTTACCCGAACGGTCTCATTCCGTGGTAACTCGGTGAGCTGGCAAAAACCTGTCATTCTGTCTACATCTCATCAGCCCCGAGCGTTCGTTGTGCTATCACATATCCCTCAAGCTTTTCGACTTCTGGACCGTGGATAAAGTTGCATGTTCCCTCGTTGGGCTCCTACGATGACCCCTACAATGCTACTCGACAGGTGAACATAGGATCATAACCTAATGGTGATAAAGATCTAAAACTTCGGATCAGTTGTAGTTGCAGGGATACAAATGACTGAATATTTGCAATTGAATGACTTATCGCATCTCTGGTGGAATGAAATTGAGCATTCTTAGGGAGAAATATCAAAAGAAGAGGACTTGGAGCAGGTACTACAATTTCTACATATGGCCTTCACACCCCATCAATCAGAGAGCAAACGCCTGCAATTTACTTCGCTCGCCTACCTCTTCCGCCGTGCCTTTCGCCACCTGGCCCCAGTGATTTCGTCCCACGTTCAATGCCGTTGTGGTGACTGTGGACGCAGGTGTGGGGCGGCAAATTAAAACTCGTTTCACATGTGTGTTAATAACAGAACGCAAACATGCAAATCTCAGATGACAGTTACTTAGAACATTCGTTGCAAACTTTCTAGGTATGTGAAACCTGGTTTCTGGAACGTGGTTTCTGATCAGGGGGCTGCAATTGTATCCTTACCCTTTTATTTTTAGAGCCAGAGATACATGTGTGTCACTCGAAAATGGCGCTACCTCCATTCATCCACGACCGCAAGTCTCTCACTTTACGACTGTTACGAAAAGATTATGTCATAATTTGGCATTGGTAGAGCTTTTTTTTCTTGAGTAGAGTTTCCGAGGAAAAACAAACACCTCATTCTGAAATTATTAGTATAATAAATATTTGCTTGGAAGAAATTTTTTCTATAATTAAATAAAGTATAGAAATATAAACTAATATGTAACTGTTAATTATATATTATTGACGTTGAGAAACTGTGGGTGTGAAGTTACCAAAACAGGAAACTATTTGTGGAATGATTTTATTTTTGAATTCGTGCGTTGCCAATAAAACATGTGTTCAATAGTCCTGTATAATATTTGCATCTTATATTTTCTGCTATTTTCAACACTAGCCCTTTGCACTCGTAGGGCATCTGTGACATGCCACCAATGAATGCACTCTGCGGTCGGATGTTTCTGTGCTCTGGGAGGTCCCAGAACTCCTAAGATATCTCTAAGATGACAATGGAAAATGGCGGCACTGCTCGTAGTAGATACTTTGCGTTCCCCCGTTCTAGCTCGTTAACTAATTTTGCCAGTCACGGGAGGCAATTGCCAATCAATATATAATTGTTTCTGTGGACTGTTCATATGGAATTACCGCTTTGTTAAATGCATATTTCATAATTATTGTACTGAAATTAAAGTAAGAAATAAAATCTATAAATAAGGTACATTATTTTAGAATTTCACTGGCATAAGTTTGGAAATAAAAACTAATTCATATCATTCACTAACTTTTAAAGAGGTTTTTTTTGCTAAGTTGTCAATGCTCTCCGACCTAGTGTCTTCTAATAGGTGTTGTATTTGTGAATCATCCAGATCACTCATTGTTTTAAAATCATTTGGCTGCTGCAAGATTACACATACACACGAACAGCACTAGCTATTTCAAATCAGTAAAATGCCGAGTGTATGATAATCCTATAACATTATTACGCCAACGTTATTTAAAAATAGAATAGTTGCCAGGATCAGTTCAACAATGAAAACTTTATCTTTCGTACCAGAAAAAATGGATAAAATAAAATTGTGGATAAATATGTGGGCATGTGTGAGATACCCTTCGAGTCAATTAAGGATTTTGGTATGACATTATAGATGCCCTACGACTTGTGGGACATGTCACATTACATAGTGCTAGGAGCTGGCAGCCATTTTCTCTTGTCATCTCTGAGATACCGTACGGGGCACGTGTATTATGCTCGTTGCATACGATGTAAAGGGCTAGGCTTCAGTGTTGAAGACGAGACGGGAGTAATAAATGGAATTCTACTTGTAGATCCTAAGTCTTATATGAGTGCAATAAATCTAGTTTTTAAGAATGGATGAGAATACACTTATTTCTTCTGAAATATTATTTTTTATATAAATTACAGTCTTTTAACTTGTAAATAAATATGAATTACTGCAATGTATTGTAATTTAAAATAATTATTTTGAAATTACTGTAACAAAAATGACAGGGGAGAAAACATTATTATTCTCGGTATACAACCTGTTATTCATATACACATTTAACTCGTGGATCCATAATGGAATATATTGTTTCTGAAGGAAAGTACTAAATCGAATCTACGTATTTTTGTTAATTATTCTCTTGTTTGCGTAATCAATAAACAAAATACACGTTTCATTATTGGATCGTTACAGTGCTAGAAGATAGTTAATTGCACACATAACAGATGTCACTCATTACATTTTATCCATATTTTATTTCTTTCAGATATCATTATCTGTATTAAAAAAGTAATGTGCTTTGTTATTGCAAATTATGGTGTTAGATAAAAACACTTTTAATGTACCTCTCATTCCTTTACGACCACAAGCCGCCCCTTATTCGATCCTGACAATACAACATGAAGACTCTTGACAAAGATAAAATGTTCCAATTGCAACACCGAGCGTAAGAGGGAATGTGTTATTTTACGACCAAACCATATTTTATTTCCTTACGTCCCCTTTATTACATTGCCAACCTCCCCCCCCACGCTCCAAAGAAGCACCAGGAAGACTCTCACAACCTCTCCTTCATGGCAGGTGCCCAACAGAACCCCCGTCTCCGCGAACACTTAAATCATTCACAACCGCCCTCTACGCAAGCAACCGGCTTCCGCGGAATCTCTCTGAAAACTCCAGAAATAATGCTTTAAGTCATTTAGCGTTCATTATCTTGCACTCATGCGTTGAGGGCGAGCCTCTTAGGCGGCCGGAGGGGGGCGTGGCTGGGGGGGGGGGGCACGCCGTGGGCGCTGCGCTGCTTGGGATTCCGCGCAAAGAGTGAGGCAGGGGGCGGGGACGGGGGCGGGGCGCTTCAATTTCGGCAAGTGGAATACAAAGAAGCTGTCACCGCAGGGCGGGGGGGCGCGTTAGCGGTTTCTAATGTTTGAATAAACAGCGGCCTCGCAGCGACGGGTCGGGATCATTCTTAATACCGCTGCGGGCGACGCGCCGAATATCAATTTCCATTCCGAGCTCGGCGGCGGCGACAGCGGCGGCGGCGGCGGCGGCGGCGGCGGCGGCGGCAGCGAGGGCGCCCGTGATGCGGCTGATGCGACAGGCACGGGAAGTTGGGAGAGGCGGGAAGAGTGATGTTGGTTGTGTGAGTGGTGGAGGGGTGGGAGCCCAAAAGCGTGGAGGGTGCAGGAGACAGAAATGGTGTTGAGCACGGCGTGACTGAGCTTGATGGAGGATTTGCTTGTGAGGTAGTGGTGATGGTGATGATAATGGAGATATTGATGGTGATGGGGTAGTTTAGAAATGTCTCCGCCAGTCTAGATGATGGTAGTAACAATGGAAACGTTATTGGGAAGTAAAGCATAGTAACAAAAGTTATGAAGGGGAAGAAAGTCAATATATATATATATATATATATATATATATATATATATATATATATATATATATATATATTGTGATCAGAAGGGAAACGTTAAAGTTGTTGGATGAAGTTGCATCGTACGTTCCAAAGGATAGGAACTACGAGCACTGTTATTGTGAGCAGAGAGAACGCTAAGTATGATTATGGCGAAGGCGACGGTGAGGTATCGCCTAGTGTGAATATTATGATAAATAACAGCACAATTCCATATTTCTGTATTATGATCGTCATAATAAAAACAATTATGAAGGACATTCCTCGGCTAAATGAATTTGGTGGTTGATGTAAATGATGGTGAATGTAGTGGTCATTTGATGGAGCAATTCTGCATTGAGAGAGGGTGGAATTAAGCAAACCTTCCAGAAAACTTACCGCCAACGCGCTTTGTCTCATACAAATTTGACTCGGACAAAACCTAATTTAAACCAAGGCAACCAGAAAGTGGAATGTAATCCATTTAATCCCAACACTACAGATTACTCAACTAAAATAATTTGACAAAAACTCTGAAAGAGAAAGGAAATCTGGAGGAGTGGAAGATGGACGAGAGTTAAGGAGAAGGTAGTCGTATTTTGCCGTATTATGTATGCGATGCACCACGTACATTACCACCGACCCGTGATTCGAAGCCAGGACCAGGGTGAGGGGCAAAGGGCGCGGGCGCTGTGCAGAGGTGGGGGCGTGGGAGGAGACGGCGTCCTCCGCGCCGCGGCGCCCTCGAGATAAACGACCTCATCGACGGGGAATCTCGACGGGAGAAATTAAGATTGGTGCCCTGCGTCGCCGCCGCGTGCGACGGGAGGCGTCGCGGCGCCCAGCGACAGCGACATGACGCGGAGGGAGATTGAGCGACGCCGCCGGGGCGCGCCGCGACGCCGCCGCCGCCGCCGCTTCCCTTCCACGACGCCTATTCCTGACGCGGCTGCATGTCGGCGTCGGGCTCGAGAACAAGCAAGCCATTCACTTGGCAGTGGTCGTTATGGCGGTGGCATGCTCTCTGGATCCTTTAAGCTGAAATACTTGTATATTGGCATTACTTATATAAAAATATTCGTTGACGTCGATAAATTGCCAATCAATTCATAGCAAATTATTGATTTAATACTGCGTTAATATTGAAGAAATGAATGTTACAACCGAACAATACTGTATTTATAGACTGAAATATATTACACGAAATATGTGCAATATTAAATATTGATTACATTTTTTTACTGTGTACATTTCAAAAATATTGGAATGACAAAAATATTTTGTCGTCAACATAGCGTTGTGCGTTATGACAAAATCGACCCGTGTTGGGGATACTATTTGTTAGCTTCGTTGATAGATCCGTCGCCCTCAATACACATAATTACTCCTAATTATCGGGGTAGGAATGGTAAAGAGAAGTAGAATTTCAGTTTAGAGATTATTCATGGTGTTATTTTCTCTCTTATTTTCTTTCAAGCTGTCGAGGAACACCGAAGAGCCATGGCGACTAAGCTAGCCGATTATGAGTTGCGATGTTTGGTAAAGAAGGATAAAAGTTAACAGGAGATACTTCGTGATTAGAACTATCCCATTTCATCACATCTCACAAGATCAAGGATTTACATTGTCAAGATGCGACGCGCTCTGCTCTCAATCGCTATTTCCTACAGGACGCGGACAGACGAGCTCTGAGAAGGTACTGTACAAAAACTGATACAGTCGACCCCGGTTATAGTGAACTCGGATATAGTGAACACTCGGCTATAGTGAACTAAAGTCTCTGGCCCCGTTTCTTATACATTACAAAAAAGCATAAGAAGATTAGAAGTTATAGTGAACTTGAACCTCGACCATAGTGAACGTAGGAAGTAAGTTCTGAACATTAATTGGATCTCGTATGTTATTAGGAGATTAAAAGAGCCTTCGAAGAGTGGGGTGGTGTTTCAACACCGGAGTTGACCGTATATAGTGTGACGTAGTGCCCACCATCCCGTACACGGGTAAAGAATCGTACTTACGTGAGATTGCAACCCTCAATCTTTCGAACCAAGATCGCCACTGCCTGTCTGCCTTCGCGATCCCGACCGACCTGGTCGGCGCAAAGGACAAGTAGTTCAATGGCCTGGCATGCCGCTTCGCCCAGCCGGGCAGTGCGGCGCAGCGCGGCGCGGGGTCCGCTTTGAAGTGTGTGTGTCCGCTGGGAGGTGGCTCGTCCCCTTTACTTCGCCTCTCGAGAACCCTTGGGACGCGGGCGAGCCCTTCGCTGGCCCTTTGCTGGCGACTGCGCAGGGACGAAATGAACCGGAAGGCGTTTGCAGTAAAAATAAAAATAAAATGGAGAAAACATTCCATCTTTTTTTATGGTGACTAATCGATGTCATTCACCGGTCTTTGAAAGAAGTCGAAAGTCATACGTATGAAAATGATAAATAATTAAACATATTAATATAAGTTATACAACCTCCTAGAAACCGAAGTCAAGTTAAAAAGTGCTTGAGGATGTTAAAAATTGGTGATAATTATACTCACTTTCATGATAAAGTAAAGATTTTTTTCAATAACGTGCACTTGTAACAATACTGATCACATCTTCATGTTTGTAAAAGAATAAATGAAGATGTAAATTAAATAGAATGTAAAGAACATTGCAAATGGAATGAAACGTTTTGTAATTATTATATTTTTGGTGTAACTGGAATATTTTGTCTCCAATTTCAGTTTGACATCTGCTTCCATGAATATAAGCTTAGTAAGTCATAGAAATTGTGAGATATATTAATCACAAACGGATCATTCCACCAATGCTACTTCAGTGGTTCCAAAGTAGTTTAGACAGACCTTTGTAAACAGTTTTATTTAGATGAATATGTTTATTTCAATAGATATTGGAATATTAATTTATGTTTTTGAAAACATGATTTGATGATGACACCTCGCTCGCTACAAATATTGTACGCTTCAATATCATCCATAAGTAATAAGGATAAATTATTTATCTATTTTCCTTATATTGTCTACAATTATGTTTATTAGTACATTAAAAGTATATTAATAAAGGCAATGATTCTCATTATCCTACTACGTTACTTTAGTTTACTTTGCACATTTACATTTTTTTATTCGTTATTGAGGTTCGTTCTCCCTTCATAATCCGATAGATTTTTTTTTTGTTTCTTGCTAATGTTTAATCACTTGAAAACGAATAATTTATCCATCAGAGAAACATTACTTGGAATATATTTTTCGACATATGGTCTTCCAGGGTTATGCACTAATGTTTGTTCCCTTGCTCATCGCCATAATTTTTTTTTGGAAAATATTAATTCGCATAAATTTTTTTTGGAAATATTTTTTGAAAAAACGGCATCGTAGCGTGAATTCTATTTTAAAAAGGAGTCCAATACCGTTTACAGATCGAAATTCGGACAATTTGTTCAGACGTTATCGATCTAGTAAATTCCGTGTGATAGTGCTGCGATCTATTGATTTTTCCTATAAGTATTTTTCGGTGCATTTAGCCTTAAACTGTTTCCTTTCTCAGCGATAACGGAATCCTGTTAGGGCGGATATTGCCGGAGGCTTTGACAATTCGCCGGGACACTTCGACGTACCATAAGAACTTTGTAATTGTGGATTTACTTCAGAGAACTTCATCGACTCGCAAGAATTGTACCGATTATTTGTTATATTTTAACTAAGAGTTCACTCTCCAGGATACGCACAGAAATTATATTTTTGCCCAGACGTAGTGTTGTTTTGACCCACTGTACCCGGCGCCGTCCCGCTGCTGCAGCAACGACCGCCTTCGCTGCTGCCGCCGTCGGCTCCTCCGGGAGAAATCTTTCCTTGCTCGCGCGCAGTTAGGGAGTTTTTACTGCGGACGCTTTATATTAGGAGCCGGAAAAGATTAAAGCTAGATCATCTTTTTGCTGCAGCAGTTGCACTGCTGAAGTCGCGAAGAACAGGAAGGGTGTTCTATTTTCTTGATCATTCTTTCCAAAACTCTGCTCGCAAAAAATACAATTAATCATGTCGAAGAAAGTTGAACCTTTCTTGTTTCTTTAGTTGTTTCATTAGATAAGGGAGAGCAAGAGACGAAAAAGTCAAAAGTTTTCTGACGCTTTTGATGGAAAATTGTGGGTTTCAACGTTCCCCAGTATCGATGTAAGTTAAAGATTCAGCTCTAAAATTATGAACATGATATCAAACAACGTTAGTTAGTATCACTCTCTACTCAAACACTGCTGGAGATATACGGAATTACAGAAACGTCTACTTACTTACTACTTCCTGTGGATGGCTTCGTTCAGTATTTTATAATGTATTATGCCCATTGAATAATGTTGCTAATTCCCTAATTCAAAATCAAATTAGTAACATTTTTTTGAAATTTTCTCGCAAAATTACCATGTAAGATTATCTCATCCCCATGCATTTTCCCTAGAATTATAATGAGGCAAAAAAACAGAATACAAGGGAAAGCAAAATAACATTGAAGAGAATAATCGAGGAGAGGCAGTCAAGTACTCGTAGAGGAAGAAACGCAGAAACCCGCGCCGAAAGCAAGGAGGGTAGTGGACAAATACGAAGATCCAATAGTGAAGATGGCGGGTCCTTTGAGGCGGGCGCCCTCCGCCGGGGGCGGTGAGTCCGCGGACAGCGAGGACCAGGGGTCCTCGCGCTGCGCTTTGTCAATGTCACGGCGCAGCGCGATCCCGCGCGGACGTATTAAATTCCAGGAAGCGATAAATTGCCCTTCAGACGGCCCCGCGTAGCAGCCGACGGCTTCGCGAGCGGCGTTCAAGAGAAAAATCGAGAGCAACCTGCTTGTTCGTGAGTCGTGCAAATTCAACGTTTGCAGTGTTTAATGTAGGCGGTGACGCGGAAATATTGTCGTGATTTGTTGAATTTCATGCTTGTAGTTCACTGGTTTATTTTGACCTACTTCATTTCTGGGAAGTAGTCGGTTGGAAAGGTAATCTTGTAAGCCTGGTGACGGCTAAGTACTTTGAGTGACGGTCCTATTTCAATAGAAAGAAATGACATGTAATCAAGCATTATTATTATTATTATTATTATTATTATTATTATTATTATTATTATTATTATTATTATTATTATTATTATTATTATTATTATTATTATTATTATTATTATTATGTATTACCAAGAATACAACATGCACCATCAAATATTTCAAACAAATAAGATGAATTCACTAGATATCAACGAGAGAGTCTACTCATAATTATAATATATTAATGTAACATGAGAATGTGGTTTGAGATTGGATTAGGAATACTCCTTACTAAAACTCAAGAACCATTATGTAATTTTTATCATCAGAGAGATTAAGTTTCATCTACATTTGGTTGATTTCCATTTACTTATTATTTTCGATTACTTTGATTATTAAAGATGTTGAGTTTGGTGGGACTTGGTTTTTAACCACTGAATTCACGACCACGATGTAACGAGGGTTGTATTTCACGGTATTGGTCAGAGTATGAACAATTAGTTCCCCGACGTTTCAGAATCTTTTAATTCCAGCATCAGGGCTAGTGTACAAAAAACAAGGCATAAAGACATCAGTTTGAATATACAATATACAATGTCCAGCTGAATCGGAACTTGGAGATGTTGCTGAGTGGCTGTAAAATATATTAGTAAGGTGTGTACATTTTATATCACTTTGGTTTTGTTTGGCATATCATATTATTTATTATGTATTGTATACTAGCCCTGTTGATGGAATTAAAAGATTCTGAAACATCGACAAACTGTTTAATTGTTTATGCTCTGACCAAACCCCTTAACTATATCCCTTACTTTGTTTATAATCAAAAAAATATTAATTCCTCAAATAATGCGATCGCAATCAAATGTTCATGAGGAGGAGTCTGGAAGTGAACTTCTGAGTTGTTTTCAGGTTCTTGGTTTCATTTCCCAGCATGCGCTACTTCTGAGAGTTTTTTGTAGGCTTTTCTTCAATTGTACACTTTGATAGTGGTTTTGTGAGTATTTTATAAGTGAGAACAGGTACATTTTTCAAATCTAAGTTTACGAGTGTTCTCCATTTAAACTTAACTTGCTGGGGGACTACGGGGAAATATGGGACACGTTCAACTCGTGTTAAGATTACTCACTTTTCCTTCTATTACTTTTTCGTACCTGGATTGGAGAAAGTGATACTTTTGTATTTATCTACAATTCATTCTCTTTGCCATGCACGTTGTGAAACTGCTTTATGAAATTTAAAATTATTGCTTTCAAAATATAAAACAAACTTTCATTTATAACTTTTCAAAAACGCACTTGTAGAGTATTTATAATTAATATAATATTTAATTTTGATAAATATATAATTAAATTGTAAAAACAAATTGTGTAGAAACGTTTCTAAACGTTTTCATAACAAATTGCTTTGGGTTAAATACAGAATTCGAGAATTGTAAAACTTGTTGGAAGTAGAACTAACTTGTACTCATTTAGATACAGTTTGCACTAGGACAACATTAAGCGAATTCTCCAAAATTTCAAATAGTATATTTTAGTGTAGTATTATGTCTATTTTTTTAAAAAACATCGTTTTCTAGTGTCACAGTCTCAATCATTACTCAAAGGAACATTACTGCGATTTCTTATGTTCTGTTGACTAAGTTCTTTTACGACAGTCCTCTGTCTGCTCCACCGATCACTCCCCTTCGTCAGACTGACGTCGATAAAACAGCAATTTAACAGCAGAACGCCCCTATGTGCAATCTATCTCGGTGGTATTTTTCGTTTAAAAGCTGACATATTAAAAAATAGCACATTATTACGCTTCAGGCTCCCAGTTCCAGAGACAGACCGACGCCGATTGTATATAGCCGGAAGGGGAAGACATTGATGCATCTTTACCAATTTTACCTTGCTGGATCGGAAACATTCTTTCCTGTTCGAATTAGTGGATTGCCTCTTGTATTTTATGACGATTGTTCTGTCATTTCGTTTTCCAATGAAACGTGAAATGTCAGTTATTTATGCCCGAACGCCTCAATTGTTTTTGTTATGCTTTAAATGTATATTAACTGCAATGATTAAGTAGAAAGTCAGTAATGACGATAGTAATATTTAACACCACAAAATGGCAAACTATTTAAAGATATAAAAAGTATTAGTTATTATATAAAACAAAATGTAATTTACAATTCGTGAATATAGTAAGTCCATCAGGCCTGCGCGAGACCTCTCACATGTTAAATCCCACCCTCGTTCCTATCCTTCCATTTCAATATTAAGGCGGAAAGTTCTTAACTGAACGTGTTTATTTGTTTAAAAATGTGTAAAAACGTCTACAGGACCGTTAAATCTATTTTTCTTCAAAGCCCTTTTATCCTCCGTTACTTCTTCTCTATCTACTTGTAATTGTAGTAACTGAACATGTTTTAACATAACAGTATGATACAACCTTGTCGATGGAAAGTATCCTTATTTAAATATGAATAAATGTAATGTGAATAAAGACTTTTTTTATCAAATATCATTTATTCTCTTAAACAAAGGGATAATTTTGTATTTTGATTTTAAGATTTATTTGTATTTAGATTTTAATAATGCTGCATGAGTGTCGCGGGTTGTATTTGTCATGTTTCTTTACCAAATCCTTGGTATTTTGAAAGTTAAAGTGCAATTCGTCACGTCTCCGTGAAATTATCTTTCTTGAGAGATTTCATTTATAAAGATTGGTTGCGTGTGATAGCCGTAAAACTCACCTGTACTTCTAAAATAATATAGGAGCGGATGGTTCGCTATTTATATATGAAAGCAATATGTTTTAGCAATAATAATTATTTTTAGAACTTACATTGCCATAATGTATTTGTTCAATTATTGTGTGAGTATTTTCAAGTAACAAGTACTTTTATTAAAATAACAAAATGTATGTACCCGAAAGAGATAGGCAAGCTTTGTATCTACACTTGTGTAATAAAATAAATCTTTTAATTTATGTCTTTCAGTAAACTTTTTACCTACATGTGTAGTCCACTAACAACTAGCTTTGAGTTTGCTTAGCAACTATTCGAAAATTTTATTTTTAAAATAGCCTTTTGTAGTGACCTAATACTAAGAAAGGAAGATGGACATGGCTTTTAGAAGTTGGGATCTTGCTAGAGTACTGAAGATACAAGATGTCTCCAAGAGTGTCTCGTCTACTTATATTTCTCTGTAATGTGACAACTTTTGAATCGATGTTGGACGTGATTGGAAGAAAAATATCAAATCTATTTCCAAGAATAATTCATTCATATATTTTGAAACAATAAAATATGTATAGCATATAGAAGGATTAATTAAAAAATAAATAATGAGTAACCGGTTAACAGAGTGACGTAGAAGATGTAGTGCGGCATGAGGAACGCCAAGAGAACGACCACGGCGCCTCGTAACTCTGGGCACGGTGGCGGCAGGAATCAATTAGCGTCCTGCCACCATCCACCGCCCACCGCCCACCGCCCACGGCCCACACCGCCCTCCGCCTCCAATTCCACTTTACCACTCCCGCCGCCCCCGCCCCCTATCGCCATAACTGCCACCCTGCCATAATATCGCTGCCTCCACTCCACTACCTAACAACGTTTGCCGCCACCACTGCCGTCGTCACGGTCGTTGTTCTCGTCCTCTTTACCACTTCCGCCCTCGCCATCGCCACCATCACCGCCACCGTTGTCGTTATCGTCACTGTCTTCGTCCTCGTCCTCTTCACTACTTCCTTCCTCATCAACACCGCCATCGTCGTCGTCGTCCTTGTCTTCGTCCTCGTCCTCTTCACCGCTTCCACCCTCGTCAAAGCCGACATCACCGCCGCCGTCGTCGTTGTCCTCGTCCTCCTCACCGCTTCCGCCCTCACCATCGCCGCACTCACCGCCACCGTTGTCGTTATCCTCATTGTCTTCGTCGTCCTTGTCTTCGACATCACCGCCGCCGTCGTCGTTGTCCTCGTCCTCCTCACCGCTTCCGCCCTCACCATCGCCGCACTCACCGCCACCGTTGTCGTTATCCTCATTGTCGTCGTCCTTGTCTTCGTCCTCGTTCTCTTCACCGGCGCGGCCATCACCATCATCACCGCCGCCACCACCGCCGCCGCCTGCGCCTTCGCCTGGTAATTAACGTGGCTGATTGGCGGGTGGCGGTGGGGCCCTGCCTCGCGGGCCGAGCCGAGTCGAGGCGAGGTGGGACGACGGCGAAGTCCCATCCAGCTGCCGGGGCCACCCGCTCCACCTGCCCAAGAGATTGTTGAAACTCTGCATCTCGGTAAATGAAATAAGCCGATTAGTGCAGCAGTGCGCTTGGCAATGAAATTCAATTGATAACTTCGTTTGTGATCTCAGTGCCTAACACACTTTCCTTGCTGCCTCAAAGACGAATTAATGAGATTGAGTATGGAGTGGTAATTACATTTCGTTCACGGATACGCACTATAAACTTTTTCAATAACACTCTACCATGAAGTAGCTGATTGAAGCTCGTTCCTATCAGCAGTACTAATTATACTCTTCAGAGAAAGGTCCCGCCTTTCAATTCGCGGAGAAAGATTACATTCCCCTCTGCTGGAGTAGACCCGCGTATGAGAGAATTTTCCTCAATAGCTGCCACTCGACACGCTCTTGACTCGAGAAGGATTTCCTTTCCTTCTTTTATTATTTGCCTCTTAAGATATGAAGAGGCCTCTCTTCGATAAATGAGGTTCGTATTGAAATTGGAACTGTAAATAGACCAAATAGTTAAGTGACTATTGTTGATACTATTGCTGAACGGGATATACGTATACATTTCTTCTTAATTACAAAGGTTTCGTTTACTAAGATAGATAAATAATTGAAATCAACCTCAGTTGGTCTAGCCAATCGTCGTGAATTTAGTATTGCTTCTATACCACATGTTAAAGAAGTTATTTCCTCAAAATTAAGGATATGATTACCTACTTTTTAATTTTTTAAAGCTTTTGTCCACTGCTTTCCATATTACTCAACATGAGGAATGTGTGGGGGTGTAACATTGCAAATGACCTGCAATTGTATAGAAAGTGCAGTAGCTCATTAAATTGTTTTGACACTCCTATGAAAGTTGCTGCATTGTCTGAATATACATGAGAAGGAAAACCTCTTCGATTTGCCATTCGAAAGAAGGCTTCTGAGGTTTAATCTGACACTACCTCCAAATGTACTGCCTTGATAGCTAGACAAACGAAAACAGCAATGGAAATTTTGGTACATTTTCTCGATCTACGCGTTCCCAGTTTGTTAGTAATCGGACCTACATAGTCTATTCCACAGTGCGAATAATCCAGTGAGACAGTTACTCTAGAAGCTGGAAGCTCACCCGTTAATTTTTGTGATTATAGTTTAGATTGTTTGAGGCATGATAAGCATGATGTGATGACACCTTTTGCAGTCCGTCTAAGAGATATAATCCAAACTTTTTACGTGCCTCTGACATGATTAATCGCGTTTCCGCGTGAAGAAGTAGTAAGTTCACTTGCCAAGTTAATAATTTTGTTAGTCGATGAGTTGATGGAAGAATAATCGCTCACACGTCACTGTTCTCAAAACATCTTTCGGCTGCTCCAGCGTGTACAGAACTATTACCAAATTAAACGTTCTAACATCTTCTTGTGTGTTTTACTTCATCATCTTGAGTCATCCTGTGGTATCGAACCCGATACCTAGCAGATAGTCAGTCTCTACCCTGACTGCTGGTTTGGAAATTTATTTCGAGCCTTCGGAAATCTTAAGCAGTGAATGAAGCGAAAGCAAAGTGCAACGCTTGTAAGTTCTTCGTTGCAGCTCTTTCCATCCAGCGCCACCTCGTGCCTTCCGCCTGCCAAGCGCGCGCTTCGCACCGCGACGGTGGAGTTGGTTTACGGGGCTGTTAGCATTTTAATGGACGCGACGGCGGCGCGCCACGCGGCACAGGCGATACGGTCGGTGGCGCGCCCGGTGGCGGCGCGCGATATGATTTACA
Organism: Teleogryllus occipitalis; assembly: GCA_011170035.1. Taxonomy (NCBI): domain Eukaryota; kingdom Metazoa; phylum Arthropoda; class Insecta; order Orthoptera; family Gryllidae; genus Teleogryllus; species Teleogryllus occipitalis. The sequence continues at coordinate 58,898 of BLKR01004371.1, read as the reverse complement.
GCCAACTTGATGTATTACTTTTATCGAGAGCCCCCTCGGAGGGCCGCACGAGAGCCAAGTGGGAGCATCGGAGGTGGCAGCTCAGAGCGCAGGGTGAGCCGGTGCTGCAGCCTGTGACTGACTGACGCTGGATTGAAACGACACGACAAGGCCATAATGGAACATACTGCCTACGTGCATACACATCTTTGGTGTAAAATACAGAGTGACGATGCAGCACGTGTTCAAGATTTCGATCAATGTGATTTTGCTATAAAAATTTACCAACTAAATACGACCAGTATGCATGAAGAGAGTCTATGAAGGCCGTAGTGATACTATTGCAGGTGTTTCGTATAAAATAATCGGAAATGATTGGACAACTGAAAATTCTAAGTAAAAGTAGCTTGAGTCAGGATATTGTGAGTGCAGCTGTCACTAGCGAGAGGGCAGGATAGGAAAGATGGTTTTGGAGGTACGACAACGAAATAATGATGATGAATGATATTTGCCGCTGAGATGACTGTCAACATCGGAAAGAGCGTGATTTTTATGACAGGAAATTCTCCTCGTTGCTGGTAGAATTATGGCACAAAGAAAAAAAAAGAAAGTAGTTATATAATATAAACATAGAAATAGTTGGCGAGCATATCAGCATTAAATATTTTTGTGAAAAAATCAACAACATAATAATGAGAGAGTGAAATAGTTCATTAAAAAACCGTGCGGACAAAAGAAATTCAATCTATCATCAATAGGCAAACTGATTGGACCGAACGGAGCAGTTGGCATGAAAATAGACTCACACATCACCCAGAAAGCGATAAAAGGAAGCCATCTTGTACAAAATCTAGGAGAACTTGAACGCAAACGTCGTCAGGATCTCCGTCGGTAATAGCGTCAACCGGGTGGAAGAAAGTGGCGTTCCCCAGGGACACTCCGGGCCGGGCATCTAGGAGTCCATTATACCACGCAAAAAAGCGATAAAAATAACAAAAATCGGGCGCGAAATCATGAGCGCTGCGCAAAAACGGTTACCCGTCCGCCCGCTCCCCCCTCCCCTAGCTCTCCCGTTCGCTTTGGGCGATAGCGAAAGCGTTAAGCGCGCCGTTGTTCGCGACGCTTCGGCGCTTGAATGGGGCGCCGCTGCGGGACTGGCATATCACTGCCGCGAGGGAGGGAAACCCGACAGATAATGGCGAATGGCTCCGGGACCAGCGGTGATGTATGCGTTTCGTAAAAAAAGAAGGCCCTGTGCAGCAATGCGGAAATCATAGCTAAATGTTCAACCCGGGTATGTGTTTTGGAACTCTGAAGGCTTTCTGCGCGACGCAGGAGGTTTTTAAACATTTGAAATTCCAGAAGGTACGGTGTTCCCATATTTTGTTGCTTGGTGATAAAAGGACTTGATGGATCAAGAATATTTAAAGAAAAGAGTTCCTAACTAAAGAATTGGTATTATTTTTCTATTATTCTCACGTTTCATTAAGTGAATGTATTGAAAAGGTTGATTGAGCGAAAAAAAACTTTTCAAAATTGTATTGAAAATATTTACGTTTTTCTCGGTGTAAATTTTTAATATCAGTCTTCTTCATTTTCGAAAATATTTGATTTAGAATTAAAATACATACATCAGGTGAGTTTAGTATTTAATCTATTGTCTCTGTACATAAACTCACAACTCTTACATCGTAACGATCGGACACTTATTTTGTAGGGAAACATTATGAGCGTCTCAGTTTGATGTGTAAAAGTAATATTAACGGCTCATTCTGGCAAAGAGCACTGCCTCAAAAGCCAGTGTATTGTCTTTGGTGGGCGGCGGAATTTCGATCGAAAACAGCAAGCATAACAAATAGCGCGCGTAGTGCCGATGCGTCATTACAGGTAATGTTCTCAAGCCGCGCCCGCGAATTATGACGGTGTAATTGCGGCCTCGATTAGCCCCGAGGGAGCGGGCGGGCAGCCGCCCGGGTAATGCATGCACGATTACTGCATTACGGAGCACGTGTGACACCGCGCCGGCCGTCCCGCGCCGCCTGCGGCCGCCACGCGCCCCGCACCTGTCGGCGGAGGGGACCGCGGCCCCCGCCTCCCCGTTGGGGATGCTCACCCCACGGGGGGCGGAATCTCAGTTGGGAGGAAGGTGGCGGCTACTCGTCACAGTGGTAGTTTCAAGTTCAATCTGCATCTTGTATCTTTATTATTATTATTATTATTATTATTATTATTATTATTATTATTATTATTATTATTATTATTATTATTATTATTATTATTATTATTATTATTATCATTATTATTATTATTATTATTATTATTATCATTATTATTATTACTATTATTATCTATTACACATGTATCTCGGTTACCATGAACAAGAGATACACGTTTCAACTGTCATAATCAGCACTGGATCAACCATCTATGTTCAGAAACATCCTCACCATGTTATATGTGTCTACAATAACAATCTGGTACAGCTGGATGTATAACACCTTCTTCAGTTGCAGTTCAGCCAGAAATGCATGCAGCAACTTGGGAATTTCACCAGTGGCACCTAGAATTATTGGTACAATCGTCACCATTTCCACGTCACTCCACATTTCCTTTATCTCATTTGCCAGAGGTTGATATTTTAGAATTTTTTCACTCCTTTGCTTGGATGTTGCGAGCTAGTTGTTATTATTGTTGTTATAATAATAATTATTATTATTGATGTAGTGTAAACCATTGAGCCGATATGAGCGAATACCGGACGTGGATGTGATTGTTAAACAGACGAAACATGACGTCCTACGGATGGTGTCCCGACAGTGGCAGTTAGATGGTTGGGTGGAATTTGGCAGCTGTTTGAAAGAGACTTCCAGCGGTCAGTTGCTCTATTCGGTAATTTTCGCGGGTTTCTTCGACCAACACCAGGCGATTTCCGAAGCAGTACCCTAACAAGCGGATGACGAACCTCGTGTGATCTTTCCTTCCTCTTCCTTATCCTACGCTCACCCCTTACTTAACCACACCTGTATTTACATGAACTACACACCACACATATCGGGAGGCCAGTTGGAAGATTAGAGCGTGTCTCTTCTGGGACGGTGCCTGCTATTTCTGCTAGTGGGAGATACCTGGTTGAGAAAACCCCACATGTCGAAGTGAAGGGTGTCCCCGGAGACCACCATCCAGCAGGGAAAGATGACAGCAACCGTCCCTGCATATACTGATAAAACATGCACTACTTTTACGGGAATAACGACCATAGCTGTTGTCGCGCTCGGAAATTCAAATAATTAAGACGATTGATGTAAGCCCTTTTGTGTTATCGACAATCTGTCGTTCAATACTTTTTGTAATACATCTCCCAGAAAAAATAATATTAACAAGATTTATTAAAATTTAAATAAAAGTACTCGTGTGCCATTTTTTGCTATAACTCGTTTGTTTTGAAGCTAAATCATAATATCACATACTTATTTTGAGAATATGGAAAATGACTTCGATCTGATGTAGTGATTGATTATAAATTGAAATATATTGCAAGAGGGTGAAACTAGAAGGAGTTTAATACTTGTATTTTGCTTGAGTTTTAATTCCTTTGTATTTCCTCGTCCTTTTAGGAAGTTTTTTTATATGCATGTAAAAAGCGAGATACCATTTTATGCAGGAAAAAAGCAATAACTAGGTGAGTAAAGAGTATTGGTATTCTTTTGTCTGTAGTTATACGAGGGTCCTGCCAATATCAGCGCTCTTTTCTGTCAAAGCCGTCAATCCTCGATAGACTCTACATCGAATCAACCCTCTTCGATCCCCAGGATTCTCTCCGCTATCCCTGCCATCTCTTCCACTGCCGTCGCATCCACTGACACTCCGCCCTCCCTCTCTCTATCTCTCTCTTTTTCTCTCTTTCTCTCTCTTTCTCTCTCTCTATCTATCTCTCCCTTTCTCTCTCTATCTATCTCTCCCTTTCTCTCTCTTTCTCTCTTTCTCTCCCTTTCTCTCTCTTTCTCTTTCTCTTTCTCTTTCTCTCTCTTTCTCTTTCTCTCTTTCTCCCTCTCTCTCTCTTTCTCCCTCTCTCTCTCTCTACCTATCTTTCTATCTCTTTCTCTCGCTCGCGCGCGCATTCGTTCATTCGCTAGATTTACCTGGCATCCTCCCCTCCACCCCCGCACACATAAACCTATTTCTCTCATCGCCACAATTATTCGCGTAATATTGAATCAATGATGTAAAAATTATATCATACTATGTTAATATTGGGAAAGTTTGTCCAATTGTCTCATCGATTGTTATTGATATGAACTACAAGTTATCGCAGGTAGTGCCGCACGCTCTTCATAATTCTGTCTCCTGAAATTGCCGTTACCAACGCAACTACGGTGGCTCAGTGGCAACATTGTTGCGTCTACAGCATCGCTGACCGGAAGGTTTTAAGGTTCAAGTTACGACAGTAGCTGATTTTCGGCGCTAGCTCTATAGCTGAATCGAATTCAACCATTGTCTGAGAGTGAATTCTTGCGGCCAGTTTCTCTGATCGGTAATTTTCATGGTTTCTCCGATCAATGTCAAAAAAATGCAGAAGCAGTACCCTGAGAGACCTCATCATGCGCAAAGGAAGCTTAGAGCTTGTTTCGGCTATAGCGGTGCCTCGCTGGGGATATATCTAGAGGGAGAAACTGCAAGCCTTTGCAGACGTGCAGGTGGAGTCAGATCAATCGTCCCAGAAGGGAGGAACACCGCCACATCTCGAATGTAACATGCACTAATGACATAAGTACTTAAATCTCCAGCAAACGGGAAAAAATACTAACTTTTCCGAATTGTTACTTTTTTCATGTTTGCCATTTACGTATTGCCCAAACTATCGCAAGCAATGCGACATATTTCATATCTATAACCATTCCCATCGCTGACGTAAATCTCAGTTTTCTATACTTTCATGATTGGTATCACCATCACAGCTCTCGACTCCCGAAGAACACACACGAGCATCCGGAGCTCATATCCCCTGCCCCTCCCCCTCCCTGTCCCCCTCCCCCTCCCCTTCCCATCCCCATCCCCTTCCCCCTCCCCCTGGCGCGGAGGCGCTTCGCTCTCATACGCGCGCGCTTCCTGCGGCGCAACTTTGCTTTATGGAGCTTCGGGGCGTTTGATCGAAGCCACAAATCGCGTTTGAGGACAATAAGGATATCCGGGCGCCGCCCGCCCGCGCGGCCACCCGGTGGCTCACAACCGCAGGTGCACAGCGCCGCCGCGGCCCGGCGCGGCGCGGCGGTCGCGCTGCTCGCAACCGCCAGGGTGTGGAGTGTGGGCGATGCGCTTTCCAGTTCAGTGCACTTGCTAATTAGATTTGGATCTGTGATGAGAGTGGGGAATAAGGAAGTTCGGAGGCATCAGTAGTATTATGATATTTATTTCTTACTACTGTACAGTTATTATCAACTTCACTCAAGCAGACAAAAGCTACTTTTAACGGCAGGTGTCTGTTCAGGATTTAACAGTACGCCGTTCGTTAAGAACAATTGAAACAAACATGTCGTATCTAATCAAGGTATCTGATTAACAATAATTATACCAAAAAATGTTTTTTATTATTTGTATGATTTTTACTTTCTCGCTAAGGAGTAGAGAGATTTTCGGCAGAAAAACTCTTATTACAACATCTTGGTAACAATAACGAGGGTAAAACTAGTTGCTTTAATTTAGAGAAAAATATCCTCTACCACGTAGTGTGGCCAGAATCCATGTTTTATGGGTCCTTCATACCGAAAAATCGAATGTCGGCAAAACGTTTGTCCGTCTGTCTGTCTGTCTGTGAACAACGCTAGTGGATAAACCGCTCAAAATCGTACGTCAAAATTGATATTCCACTCTTAATATGGCTGATGTCGCGGCACCTTGAATTTGAAACCGATATTTTATTTTTGGGGATATGTTACTTGAAGCCCCCGAAATATTTTCAAAATTTTCAAAAAAATGGTCTATCTTTTTTTATTAAGTTTTGTTGTTTTATAGTAAGTAGGACGTTTTAAATAATAGTGCAGGTCTCATATTCGTTGAATATCCTAGTTTTACGAAAATTACAAAAGTTCAAAATTTGTTCGGGGTCTTCCTACAACAAAAATAATAAACATAGAGATTTTTTCCATAAATTAAATCTGTTCCTTAAATATATACTTTCAAATAAGGTCGTGTACAATTTTTCGAAAATCTGAGTACTTTTTGCGTAATTTTTCGTGAAAGTACTGACGAGAAAGTACGTGCTGCTTTAGCATCACTAGTTTCTCATGAGAAGATGGTATTGCAAAAAGGAGCGAACGACACACCGCCGGTAACACAAAGAACAGACTCGATTGCTATTTGCTGTTTATCGGGCTAATGACCCCGGCTAATGACCATGACAGGGAAATTGAAAGGAAAATTAAATAACTTGCCTCTGGTACCTGACAGCTTTTATACTCGTAGTTATAAATTGCAAAAAGGTATAAAAGCTTACGTGTGTACAGTTAACGTGACGCCCTTGTCAGTTAAAAATAAGCGATCAGCGACCTCATAAAGTTTTTGTCTCTCAGAAGTACAACTTTTGACAGTCAATTTTTCTAGGTATATGTAAATAACTTTTACTGTAAATTGGCGATCGTGTTAAGACGACTGAACGTAAAAAGTAGATGAATAATTTTCTAATTTTACATTCGTCAAAATTGTAAATATGCACAAATGTTAGGGTATCCTCTCTTTTGAACTTATTCGCAAAATTTAGCTGTTATATATGCTAAGGAGAATTTTGATATTTCCAATAATTATACAATTAATAAAACATATGACTAATTACGTGTAATCAAATTAAAGATCATTAATATCATCTTACTCATACAAAGAAAACAATACTTTAAAAATGTTATTATTCGCCAATTAAACCTAGTAAGACCTAAAATGAAATACCTAAAAATTATTAGTATGTAGATTTTAAAAAAATGGAATATTATATTTTTGTGTTTAATACAGTACCATCCAAATTTATGTATCCTTTATTTTGTAGTTATTGAGAAAACAAATTAATTTCTCATATCTATTTTTTAATATTTTGAATATTTGTGAACTCATAAAGCTGGAACAAATAAGTGTGATTTTTTAAACTATTTATCACTGCGATAAATATGGGTAATTGAATTTACCAAGGAATTTCTACAAAACTGTTTGATGTTTAACATTGTTCCAGTGAGTGATATCAAACAAGTACTCGTAATTATGGCTTTCAAGTGTAATATCGAACAACTATAATTTTCCGTTTCTCGTTGCGTGTATGATGCTGCAGTTGTTGGGTGTATGCAGCGCTGTAGTTCCCCGACGTGCCGCGGGGCGCGTGCCAGACTGTGGGAGCGCCCTGTTGCGAGTAGCGCGCAGTAAATATCTCGTGCGGTCCTCCGAATTCAATAAAGCCACCGCGGGGTGTTGCGGCACGGCGCCCGCCCGGGGTGAGGGCGGCGGGGGCGGCGGGGGCGGCGGGGGCGGCGGGGGCGGCGGGGGCGGCGGGGGCGGCGGGGGCGGCGGGGGCGGCGGGGCGGCGGGGGCGGCGGGGCGGCGGGGCGGCGGGGCGGCGGGGCGGCGGGGCGGCGGGGCGGCGGGGCGGCGGGGCGGCGGGGCGGCGGGGGCGCAGAGCAACGCGATCGAGGCAAGGGGATGGCGGCAACGCTGGTGATGACGTTGATGGCGAAGTTGTGCTGATCGTCGATGATGCTGATTGTGATGGTGCTTGTCATTGTATTGGTGGAAGTGGGGATCATGGAACCGATGGTGAATGTGCATTAGGTGTTAAGCAGTGACAAGGCGTGAGATGTGGAGGAGTTCGACGTGTCGTTGTCGATATGATCGTGTCGGCGAATAATCTAGTGAGAATTGTGATATGATGAGTATCGTAGCGATATATAAGACATGATGAAGTTGAAATGTAAGTAAAGTAGTAGCAAATGTTCACACCTCAAATATTTTTAAAACTTTCATTCTTTGAAATATAATATAGTAAATGATTGAAATTAACATTTATAACATCGTTTTCAATACTACTACATAATGAGAACATGATCCGATTTTCGCATGTAGAAAAAAACCTTTTGTATGTTTTTAAATGAGTTTCGGATTATCAACGTCTGCTCTTAATTAAGTGAACTCGGGATGAATGGGAGGATTCATGACTAATACTGAAATCTGTAGGATGAATTATGTTTACTAATGTGACGTGAAGAGGGATCGAACGCAATAACGTCTAAAATATTTGGATGTTTTACCCGGCACTTGCATTAGTAGTTGCATGCGTGTAATACATAATGGTATTTGCTTGTAAATTCTCGCCAAGAACAAATACGTACTATGCTTGCATTGCTTGATTGGCAATCAGTGCTGGTCTTCTTCAAACTAAGTAAACAAGGCATAGTGGTTTTACAGTCACTGTTGGCTGAAGCAGAGGAAATGAGAATACCTATAACATAGGAGCTGGGTTGCGTCACATTTTGTTGAACTTGGATGATAGTGAGAGCTTCAGTGATGTAAACTGTTGCTTTCCAGAAACCTTGCAGTACTGCATGCACATGCACTGACACACTGGAGCATTATCTATGCACATAGTGCAAAGGACGTTGTCACAACATTCCTGAAGCACAGTTATTCGAAAATGAAAAGCACCTGGTTTATAACATTGCAAAGTTACATCTAATATGTTCTTGAATGTGAAAGGCAATTATTGCTCGTAAATAATTATTTAATGTTTATATATCTCGTCAATGAATATTTTTATCACGTTCTTATTGAAATAATTCAATTCGAACTGCATTACGAGAGCAAGGTGCCCTAATAATATTTAAAAATAATCAATAATGTCAGTATGAAGATTTTGCAACAATAAGGCTCGTAACAACATTCCCTCAGATGTAAAAAAAGAGATGAAATGATAAACTTATAAAAAATTGAATTATTATTGTATGATTTTACAAATACTCGCTGGCAGCCTTTTCTTTTCAACTAAAGAAAGTTGCAATATTCAAGAAGTAAAATTTATATTTTTTGAAAATATATTATCGTACAGTTAATATACCACAAAAAATTGAACGTCAAATGCATCATTTCATGACAAAAAAGCTGCTTACAATATAGAAGTATGGTACTAGCAGAATTGTCTACCCCAAAGCAAACGTAAGTACGTAAACGCAAATAGAAGTAGCAGTTGCCGCAGATGGTAATACTACGGACCAGCAACACAGCGACCGACGCCAGCCATCGCCGCCCAACCCCAGAGCGAGGGCGGGCGATATTGAGACACACACGCCAACGGCGACCACGTCGAGAGGCGCCATTACGAGGGCCATGCATCTCGGGCGCCCCCGGCGCTGCAGGCGCGCCGCCGCCCCCACTTCCGCCACTTCCGGCCCCGCGCCCCCCGCTGCACCAACCGCCGCCGCCCGCTCGGCATGCGGCTCGGCTCCTGGCGTGACTCCTCGTACTTCGCTTCCAGGATGTGACGCCTGATCGCATGGCTCCAATGCTGTATTTATACTTGCGTAACGATAATAAAAAGAGAGTCACTAGGAACAAAAATTCGATTCGTGTTATGCCGGAAAAGTTGAATAGCAATTCACAGCGTTTCATCACTGTAGGTGACTTAAAACCCACCAAAACGCGAATTTCAATAGTTCTTCCAACATATTGTTTAAAGATCCGGCTAAAATAGTGATAATTGCATTGTTTTGTCAAGAGGGAAAAAATTAGCTATTATTCATTTCTAAAGGCGTCCCCCCTCCAGAAAAACATGTTTTAGATTCTTAAAACTTCCTAAAGCTACTTTCCTTCGAGAATTATCTTTGATTCTTCTGTAAGGATCCGCAAAAAGTGGTCACATTACCATCAAGGTAGGGCGCGAAAATCCAATTCTACCAATGAATCCACGAGCTGCCTCCGACTTTTCATGTCATCTTCGTGGACACTATCAAAAACGGCATTGCCATTCCTAAAGTCGAAAACACTACACCAGTGTCATCGTAGCCACTACTCTTCAGTGTCATCGCAGCCATATCCGTCATCTCTCCTATCCGATTTCTATATTACTCTATTCTCTATTATTTTCTTTCAAGAATGTTATTGACTAATCTTCAGAATTCAGCGACTGCAGTAAAAATATGAAGCATCAACTGCATTTCTGCCACGGAACCCAAGAATTGCCTCATTCTCTACCATCACCATTTTTCATATCACCCTCCAACCACTAACACAAACACCTTCCCCCTTTCCATTCCCAACACCACTAACACTGCACCGCTATCACCATCTCCAATGCCATCACGCCCTATCCATCACTGCCTCCCGCGCATTCTCGCTGTCGCCGCCGCGCCGCCCGCAATTATGGCGATGGCGTCGCGCATCAGCCTTATGGGCGCGGAGGGGGCGGCGGCTGAGGGCCCCGGCGTCTAGCGAGGGGACGCCGGCCGCAGAGCGCCCGCCGACGGCGTCGTTTCACTTCGGCAGATTGTGGCTGCGCCTAGATAATCGCCTACCGTTTAGGAAAATTACCATACTTTTTTGCTCACTCTCAAGGACCTAGTGTCTACACAACTACAATTATTCCCATGGTGTGGATGTTTATTGGTAAGAAATAAACATGTTTAAACTATGTTAAGGTAACTGAAAAGAACTCTTGGGGTGAGACATGATGAACAATCAATTTACTTGATACAGAAATAAAATTATTTGGACCTGGTACTGGGTAAACTTTCAAGTTCATTCTTGGGAACTGTTTCGAAGAGCTGTGTGCGTTATTCCAACACTCAATGTGGGTAGGGAAATTCGAAGCATTGATAAGTATCATCAAAGGAATGGATTATTTTCAACTTTTGCGGAGGCTGAATAAAGTTTCGAAGAAATTGTGGATATGTGTCACACGGGAAGTAAACGAATAGATGTGATTGTTTCTGACATGCAGTGCTAAGAACATTAATTCAGTGTTAGCGCATGAAAATGCATCAGACGTCATATTGCAATGTGAAGTCGCAATGTTTTTGTTAATTATCTCATTTGCTACCAAGTGTTAACAAAAATACTTTAAAATTTTGGACCAAAACGTTGATATGAACTCCTAAACAGATACGGAACCTTTCCCACGAAAATGAAAAAACAACTTTTTATTTCCTTCATATTTCGTAAATTCTTCATCCAATAGGTTACGTACTTTCCCGAGGTATTTACGAACAAAAAGTGAAGAATATCGAATGTGCTACATCATCTACAAAGCCTCGTGCGTAAATTTCCACGCTATGGCTCAGATTAAAACCGAGCAACAACTTTCGGCGATAAATTATCAGCCCATTACGGGAAAGAGGGAAAGTCTCTTCGGGAAGAAAGGAGCTGCCGCCGTGCGCCTTCCAGCCCCTCGCTGCGAGGCCGGCGCGCGAGGGAAAATGAACTTTATTTTCCCGGCGTTCCCCAAGGTTTATGGCGCTCGGCCTTGAGTCGCCTTATCTCCCGCCGTTGCCATCGCGTATCGCGCCCTGCTGTCCTTGGTGCTAGGGCCGCACGCTCAAGGCGTGGGCACGCCCGCTGCCAAACAACAGTGGGGCGTTCGCCGCGTGCCTAGCGATGCACAGAGGTCGTCGCTCACATGAACCACAGTGTTGCATTTTTCAATGGCTTGCAATGATTATCGACAATATTGAAAAAATCTTGTTAGGGGTGCTTCGGTTCTGAAATACATAGAAACTGTGAAGTTTGTTGTAAAGAAAAATAAAATATGGCTATAAGTAACAAAGACAATTCATTATTGTGACGTTTCTAATACGTATTACTTTTAAAGTTCTTATAAATATATAATATAAATAATCAATATCTAATCCTTCATTCTAATTTCTCAAAAAAGGTAAGATATATTCTCTTTCTTGTTATTATTGCCCGCTCTGCTCACATACAAATTCAACACTGTAATAATCCTTTATTACAAACGATATTATATTGCCGGGTCGCATCCAATTATATTTCATGTTCTAGATATCCTGTTTCATGGATATCGACATACGATGCTCGTTTCTACACTTGTCTTCCACTGGGAGGTTGTTTTATTGTTGTTTTTTTTGTAAGAATGGAGTGATTGATGCATTGTTGACGTCAACTTTTTTGTTGTCTCGTTGATTTGTTAATTGTCGTATAACGACGCGACGAGTTTTGTGTTGTGGTAACGCGACGAGTTTTGTGTTGTCATAATCAAAATATTTTCAGTATACAGAAATGCCATGTTTACTCACATGTTACTTTGTGCGACGTGTCAAACATTTGTTTACAAGCATGTTCTTCATCATGTACATTGAAATAAAGTCAAAATATGTGGTAAACGTAGTGGCTAAGGTAAAATGTAGTATAAGCTTTCAAATCAAAACGAAAATGAGAAAAACATGGAGATTTGTCGGGGAAAAGGACGCGCATCTACGAAAGTAGCAAAAGCAAGCAGGAACATCTTAGTGTTAGTCATTTGAAAACGATTTAATATTTTCAAGCATTCATAGCAAAACTTGTTTACGAGTTCATAGTAAATACAAATTGTTTTTATCCATTCACTCGTTCCACATTTCCCCGTAGTTCTAATATTTGCTTGGGCTAGGTTATTACGAAATGAGAAGTATCTATTTGGAAAAGGGAAACGACTCCTTCAGCGATCCGCGTAATGCACTGAACGCTTTCGTGTCGAGGCGTATTTGCGTGCATTTGAAACACAGAGTGGATTAAGCAGTCAGGAAGGAGCGCCAGCGAACAATTGTAGAGTGAGTCACCAGCCCCTGAGGGTGCTGTTGCTTATGACTACGGCGCCTTCAAGTCAATCGCAGTTTTGCCTGCCGCGGGTGAGTCACACGGGGGCGTTACACCGGGGCAACGGGAGCTGCAAGGGGCTGAGAAGCCGCCGTGGGGAGGGGAGCGACAGGCTCTGAGGTTATCACGCAGGGCGCAATTGTTTAAATGGAATAGGCGGATTGGCGTGAAAGGGTAAGGTTTGCACGAAAGATCAAAAATTGTATTAGAGATTACTACCTAGTACTGGAGTGTAGTGAATCCGTGAGACACCGCGTTATAGGCAATGTTGCCAAAGTTTTGGTCATCATATTGTGATCCCCTTCTAGATAAATGTGAAGTATTGAGCAGCATAACGACCGACAACATTGTCTAGAGCTCGGCGTGACCCAGACAATCCAGCTCCATAGAATCTGACTGCCAACACATTCTTGTACGTATAAAAATGTATATTTGGAAACCAACGTAGATTTAAAACGTTTTGGGAATTTAACTAGAAGTCATGTCTCATGCATCGTTATGTTCCCAGGAAAAGCCTCACTGATTATTTACTTCATTATTCGAACGAAGAAATAATGTTTATAAGAGTTGCCAGTTCGTTCGGATTGAAACTCTATTCTAGCAACAGGCCCACAATGAAAAAAGTTTCATGAAATAGTTATCAATTCTAATTCTTAGTCCTGTAACTTCAACAATGAATATATATATATATATATATATATATATATATATATATATATATATATATATATATAAATTACGCAATAAGATATCTCTAAGAAATTTATGACATACACTTCAGTCATTTTTATTTTATCTATTACATTAATAAATTGAAATTGATTATGAAAACGCTCACAAACTAACAAAATACATAAAACAGCAGTTCTACGCAGTGGTTGAAACATGACAAGTTAGTTTTTGTGGACTCTGTCCGGATACATTCTGTGCATTACTTACTGACGATTTGTTGTTTTATTTCTGCCCCACGAGAACCTATTAGATTTTCTATCCTTGTTAGTTTTGTGAACTAAAGACAAATTTGTTTTTCCCCGACCTCCTAATAGAACTTTTTGACCGAACGCAGGCGCGTTTGTTCTACCAACAGAATATAAATGGAAACAGCGCAGCATTTGCAATCCTGGACCCCGAGGGCGGGGGCGGGGGTGGGGGTAGAGAATGGAAAACGCGGGGGAGTGCGGTGGCGCGGAGCGGGGGGCGGAGACGTGTCGTGATTCACGCATACGCAATTCCGGATTGTAATTGGCTCTCTCTCCCTCGAATCGCACCCTCTCGATCTCTCTCGCCCAGGGTGCACCGCGTGATAAGAATGTATTCGGGCGTTCAGGCAGAGATAGGAATCTATTTGAAGTTGATAAAGAATGCAATGAAATCTAGGCGTTGATTTTCTGGTGAGTCATCGAGCCTCGGGAACTATGACAGAAGTCGGGTTAAGAAAGCTGTCTCTTAGTAACCTGGATGAGAAGCTAGATGTAAGTTGCTCTGAGTTGTCGTACTCGTGGTTTCAGTCAACGTCGCCTTGCAGGTCGGGGATGTATCTTAAACAACGGGTCTAGTTTTTTTTCTTTCATTTCCTAGGGCTTTTATCCAGCCAACAGCCGGTTACCCTTTACGTCCCGATGGAACGCATATTCGACCATACACTAGACCAACACATTTGCGGGCTCCTCTGATCTGGCGTCAGCAGAACGCGAGGCCCTCCGCGACAACACATACAAAGTCAAGGGACAAACAACCATGCCGAAGGCGGGACTCGAACTCGCGACCCTTCGGACCGAAGCGCAGAGTCGGTACTCGCTCTTAGCCACCTCGGCCATCCAGATCGTCCGGGTCTAGTTTCTGATTATTTTTCCAAATCCTGTTCTCGCCCTCATTTGGACCGCGTTAACGTAATTTCAACATGTACAGAGGTTGTGCTGCGAGTACATTAATGTGAGGCTCGAATGGGACACTGGCACTATAAGACCATACGGACGGAAATTCCCTGAATTATCACGAACTTTAATTTATCTGGTTTTTGTTTATAGATAGGCTTCTGTGTTGAGACGGTGAAGGGCAATTAAAAGTATCAGAAATAATACAAAAAGTATCTCGTGTATTATTTTTTCATACTTATTGTCAATAAATTTACACGTTATTCTCTCAACTGTCCCCTTATGAGCGGCGCCGACCTAACGGTATTTCATGGTATCCGGGTTCTGTAGTAATATAGAATGTTAATGAATTGTGCACTTTATTAGATTGGGAGTGCGTGAGAGTACTTTGTCGTGCGTTTGAGTGTAATGTCGCATGTTCGACATCACATAAAACACACGTGTGGCCCATTCGAGAAACATTCGGAGTGTCGTTTGAAAGCCCCCCAGAAGCACACTTGACTCGTGTATTCCTCGGCGCCTTCCACCGCGCGCGCAGCGGTTCAATGGCGTGAATCATGAGCCCATGCGTCACCCGCTGCAAACGGCCGCGCGTTATGCGGCCAGCGCCGCTCCCGACCCCGGCCGTGTTTAAGTCACGCCCGTGACTTACTGCAACGGCCTCCGGCGGGAGGAATTCCGTTCCTCTGGAGTGCATTGCGAGGCCCGTTTACCTCGCCCGCCGCCCACACGCCTTCGCCTGTTCCTTTGCCGACGTTTAGCCCTCGCTCTCGTGTATATGTTTTCTCCGCCAGTCTCACCCGCCATCGCTCACTTCCATCCCTCCCGCTTACCCTCACCATCAGTCTTCCTCTCTTCCGTTCCAACACTCCCTGAAGCTCCCAATCGCTATTTCTTTCTCCTCTCCTTTCTCTGTCTGCTGTTTCACTCCTCTCCTCTTCGCCTCCTCCCCCTCTCCGCACCCTCCCCTCTTTTAGTCTTCTACCTCTAACTTCTTTCATTCTTTTCCCTCTCTCCTCTTCCCCCTCCTTCCCATCTCCTCTCCCTTCCTTTCCTCTCTCCTTTCTCTCTCTTTCCTCTCCACTTCTCTCATCTTACCTCCTCCCTCTGCCGTCTGGTATATCTCTCCTCTCGCTGTCTGTCTTCTCTGCTCTCTCTCTCATCTCTCCTCTCTCTCTCATCTCTGTTTCTCTCTCTCATCTCTGTTTCTCTCTCTCATCTCTGTTTCTCTCTCTCATCTCTGCTCTCTCTCATCTCTGCTCTCTCTCATCTCTGCTCTCTCTCATCTCTGCTCTCACTTGTCTCTGCTCTCTCTCCTTCCGCTTTCTGTCATCTCTCGTCTCAGCTATCTCTCTCCCCTCATTCTCATTTTGCTCTGGCCTCCCTCTCTCTCTCTCTCTTTCAATCTCTCTCTCTCTCCCTCTCTAATGCTCTCCTTGCGTCTCTCTTATGGAGGCTATTGCGTATATGTCAAATCACAAAGGTCCTTGAAGACACATATGTATTACAGATATTCCACAAAAATGCAAGGAATTGTACAAGAAAGCACTGTTGCTAACGTACGAGACAATATTAGTTTTGCAGAAAAGCAATTTAAACTGGCAGATGTGTGTTTATATGGAAAACGAAGGTAAATTTCACTTTCTCTCTTAACATTCAATGGGAGGTCGCAATAAGTTTTTATTATCGATTTTAAGTGAGAAAGAGAATATTCTTCGTACAACTGAGGAGCAGTCAATTAAACTCGAAACTTTCTTAATCTCAAGATACTTTATCAGATATTCAGCAATGTTTATAAGAGTAAAATTAGATTAAATATTATTAGATTAAATTAACTAAAAATATTTCCTCTGTTTGTAAATCGTCTTTGCATCT
The DNA here is from genome assembly GCA_011170035.1 of Teleogryllus occipitalis. Lineage (NCBI taxonomy): Eukaryota > Metazoa > Arthropoda > Insecta > Orthoptera > Gryllidae > Teleogryllus > Teleogryllus occipitalis. The sequence goes on along the minus strand of BLKR01004371.1, from coordinate 42,339 downwards.
TTTAAAGTGATTTGCTTCAAAAGCGTTTGAAAAGAAATCTTATAAGAAATAACATGTAACAAAATCACGAAACTTTCTTAATTTATTCTTTTTTATTTAACTCTTTTTCACCACACACGCATAGCATCCATCTTTTGCATCCGCAAATCAGCTATTCCACCAGCAATTTTCCTGTGAATTCTTCACCACCACGATCACATACTGCCATCCGCGACATTTCTTCAGCCTCACAAATTCTTCCGACGGCCGTTGGTACGTCGCTTGTTTCGTTTTGTTTGCGAAATACCCTGCAGGAAGGTACGTGGGCTACAGAGCCTGCACCGACGGCTGGAGCTCATGGGAGGGTCTAATGGGAAAAAATATCGAAAATGTTTTTTATTTATTGTTAAAAAGGAGATAATAAACATTTTATAATAACTAGAACGTTAATGAAGAAAATATTTAATCTGAGACATTGTTGGTTGATGTCACTGGCTGACAAACCGAATTATCAATACAAGATAAAAATAAATTAACAATGAACGGTTGGAGAATAAAAATAAATCGTCGATGAAGCTAGAAACGAATAAATAGGGGAAAATATTTATTTTCAATCGATATTGTTGCTTAAAATGGCAGCGAAAATGTTAAAATTTGGATAAATGCTTTAATAAGTAGATTCATTTGAGAAGCTATGTAGTTAATATTATTGCCCAAAAGTCCGGAACGTGACTAAATGCGAAGAATTATTGAAAACTTTATTCACTACATAAAATCAATATTTCTACTGAACTATTGAAACTAAACTAATTTACTGCATTTAAAATAACAAATATATTTGAAGGAGAGGTTTCAGACGAAAAAGCATTAACATTTTCACAAAAAAACACGATTCATTTACGCAATGCAACAGTACGACTATTACTGTAAAACATGCCTTACTGATTGCGAGATAAAGTGTAAGTGTTCAAAGCGTCATTTTTCAATCGTAATCTTGCACAGCAAGGAGTGGCTTGGACATATTCATCCCCTTAACAACGATCGTTTCGGATCATCATCTAAACAATTTTAAACTATCCACGAGGGTGCTAAGTGCAATTCTCATTTCCTAAAGTAGAGTTAATGACTGTTCCCGACTTTTTCATTTCCTGAGCAGTTGATCAAAATGAAATTTGTCTCCATCTTCCACTGAATGAGGGTAGGTAAGGGAGATCATGTGGAATGAATGACGATGATAGATAAATCATATGGAATGATATTTTCATTCATCCATTGTTGCTTGGTACTTGATACGCATGATTATCCAATCACGCCACAATCACATGGTAGAAACACCAATGTCTGTTCTAAACGTAGCCTGTTCTGAAAGCTGTAGTCTTCGTATCTGCTTACTTGGAGAACAATTGTAAGTTTGGGATGTCCGAATTAGAAGTCCGATGCTTTACAGAGTCATCATCTGCTTAATGCTGTAAAATTCTACTGCTTCTGTACAAAGCTACTACTGCTAGAAATGATTATGCACTATGATCCTACACCACTGAGGACATCAATATCAACCATACAAGGTAAAATTTGGCTTCTGAGATGATCTATTGATGTTTACACTTTCGGCTAACTCCTCCCGTGAATGGTCCCCAGTGAGCGTTGGCGGCAGCAGCAGATCAATGCCGAGTTTATGGGTCCGGAGGAGAACTATTCGGGAAAATGTATTAGCGCGGCCGGAAGAATTCTCGTCCGAGCAGCAAGATGGATCGCGAGGCTAATGGAAGGAGCGGGGAGGGCCCCGCGGTGGGCTGTGGCGTGGCGTGGCGTGGCGAGGCGTGGCGCGGCGTGGCGCGGTGCGGCGGGCGCGCCGGCCCCTAGTGCCCCTTTTGTGCGCCTTGCCGCGCTTCCGTCGGAGAGGTTTTTTCTGCTCCTGCTTTCCTTCTTCCTTTTCCGCTTGGCCTCGCGTCTCCGCGGAGATGCCAGCGATGTTGCCCCCTCCCCTCCTCGCCCCAGCGTCTCGAGTGCGGAGCACACGTTGGTGGCTAAGTCGTTCGAGTGGTCTTGCAACTGCGGTAGTTGGTGAAACTCGGATCGGGTAGATATGGGGGCCGTTCACACTTATGATAGGTGTAGATGAAAGGCGATGCATTTAAGAAACCATGGTTTGTGAATAAATAACTTAGCGTTCTCTTCGAATAATACAATTTTTCTATGAGTATTTTCTTAAGCAATGAGATTAAATTCTTGGTCTTCCTTTTCTGATTCCTCCACCTCGCGTAGAAGAGGTGGCGGCATCTGTGGGCGATGCTGTCTTCTCCCCTGCCAAGTGTTGTGAAAGCAGAGCTCACGTTGATAGTTGAGGTGTTCGATAGCCCTTCAACTGCGGTGCATTGTGAAAGTCGGCCTGGGTTCATTATGACACTGCAGTCGCTGAATTCTGAAGATTAGTCAATAATATACTTGAAAGTATATTATAGAGAATACAATACTATAGAAATCGGCTTATTACACATACAGTCGGTGCAAAAGGAAAGTGACAAAATTCAAAATTCGTTTTTGTGAATTAACAGAAGAAATACCTAATCGTGGAACTTACTAGATTGCAGTCGCCGCTGTCGACGCGCCGCCGTTATCAGCCTCATGTGGGTGGGGCTAGAGAATGTATTCCGTGCGCTGCGTCGTGACCTCTATCCTTCCGTCAGTACCACCCCCACCTCTCCGATTTCCTCGAGCGCGTCCGAACTTCTTCCGCGTAGACGCCGCCGCCGCCGCCGCCCAGGTGCGCCCCCACCCGCATTCCCATCTGCCCCGCCCCCGCTCTCATCTTCGCATGTCGCTAACAGCGTTAGCGGCGTCCTCTGACCAGATTCCGCCGCCGCCCGCGGGCGGTCCGGGCGCGCGGCTGCCCGCCCGGCAGTAACTCGATTTCCCTCCGGTTACTTCCGCCTGCCGCCGCCGCCGCCTTGGTCTCCCACGCCCCTGCCCTCCCCTGCGCCGCCACTGCGGTCCGCGCCTCCGTCGCCGCCCTCGCCACCCTCGATGATCCAGCCGCCTTCCGCCCACCCGCTCCTGCAAACGTCCCCCTGCCAGCCTCGCCGCCCCCCCCCCCCCCCCCCCACGCTAGCCTCGCCGCCACCGCCTCCTGCCACCCCCGCGCTAGCCTCGCCGCCCCACCTCCCCACCTCCCCCGCTAGCCTCACCGCCCCTCCTCCCGGCACCCCCGCTAGCCTCGCCGCCCCCTCCCACCTCCTCCCCGCTAACAGCAGCCTCACCGCCCTCCTCCCGACACCCCCAGCCTCGCCCCACCTCCCACCTCCCCACCACCTCCCTAGCCTCGCCGTCCCCACCTCCCCACCTCCCCCACTAACCGCCCCACCTCCACCTCCCCACCTCCCACCTCCTCCACCTCGATGGCCTCGCCGCCCCACCTCCTGCCACCCCCACCTCCCCACCTCCCCCGCCCAGCCTCGCCGCCCCCGCCTCCCGCCACCCCCGCTAGCCTCTCCGCCACCGCTTCCGCCCCATCACTCGCTCCGCCCTCAGCAATCTCCACCGCCCTTGACTTCCACTCCCTCATCAGCCCCGGCGCCCCTACCACCACCCCGTCGCCATCGCCTTCGCCGCCTGCCCGCGCGCGCCCAGCCGGCCGGCCTAATCCAATAACCTGGCTTAATCTTCCAGTTCAAATTGGATAAGACAGTGATCAGTGGTCCCCGGAGCGGAGCGCCGCGCCGCCTGCGCCGCCGCCCACTGTATCGCGGGGAGGCCGTCTTGGACATCACAGGCTGCGCCCGCCCTCCGCGCCGAGGCGAGGCGAGGCGAGGCGAGGCGGCTCTCCGGGGCGGGCGCGTAATGCGCGGGAGGCGCGCCGCTTCTGTCGCGATTGCCAGAGGGGAGTGGCCGATCCTGCGTGGAATCGCAGTCGCTCATATTCCGGACCCTGGTTTACCAGATGCGCGGATTCAATTACGAAGCGTAATTGATACATTATTAGACATCACATTAAACTTTAATATGATGTCTAATAAATAAGGCAACACGGCCTTCGATGCGGCGTCACCCGGACAGCCAAGATCATTTTCATGCCTCTGGCTGTGGAAGCCTACGATTTCAATTATTAGACATCGTCATTTGGCCTGATGATGCTGGAGGTGATTACACTGAGTGAAATATTCGATGTGTATCGTCGTGATTATACACGTGTCAGTTACATTTAAATTATTAATGTGGTTCCACCAGTTTTATTGATTGGAAGAGAGCTTTTTGTGGTGCCTGGATGCCTGTTGATGTGAATGATGGCAATTAAGGTACAAATTTATCTTTATTACTTCAAAAGCTTAAAGGCGCTTCCTAATGGTTAACAATATTTTGCTAAAGTGCATCTTTATTCCCTTCGGGATTTGCAAGTTCTTTTTTAAATATTTGTATAGAGTTCCCACCAGTACAAAATTCTCATGCGGTAGCACTTATTATGGCGCCCCAAGAAACTGTTTAACATATCGCAACGTAATATTACATTTATAATAAAAATATATTTTACGTAAATAAAAGGAACAAATAAAATATAATGCTGAAAATAATACAGTAACTACTCGCATCGTTCAACCTTCCTGCCGTAGATAAAATATCTTTATATTCTTGTATAATAAATTGCTATTTTACTATTACCTTCTTGATCACTAAAGCCCGATCATACTGAATATCTCGCAATCAATTCTAACTTTCAAACTTGTTTCTATCAGAGCTTGCCCGCAATACAATCTTCAAAAAATCAAATTTAACTCGTACACAAATTCTGCATTCAGTGGTCTTTTGAAAGCAATCTGTAAGTACACGTCAAATAAGACAAAGGTCAATTAAAAGCAATTGGGAACGAAATGAATGTTTCACTTTCGGGAATAATGAGTTGAATACTAAATTATATATGAATCAATTTAATTACTCTTTGGATATTTAATAATATACTCATGGAGGTTTACATATTGATTGAGAGGATTAACGAAATTCAGTAATTTACGAAACATGATTTGGATACTTGCTGATATAGCCTTTTCAAATATATTTATTTTACTAATCTGAATGTCCGTAGGCGTAAGTTGACTTATCACGTCATTTTAAAAAATATTTATGTATTTATTAACTTAAGTATTTAATTATTGCAACAACATCCAGAAAATTATTTTACAATAATGGAAACATAACAGTAAAAGAATGAATTAACTTATAGGTGGAAGGAAATAAAATAGTGTTCAAATTATACTGTTGTGAATATGCTATTGACAAGTTCCAGTCGTGTTAATATAATTATTGGACTATGACAAAAGCGCAAAAAAAAGTATTGAACAAAATTGATGCAATTCACAGACGGAGTACTAGGATTTTCCTATTATTCATATGACAACTCTCTTTTCTATTGAATCTATCCCATGCCAACCACTCACAACTTCAACTATTTTTTGAAGTGACCCTGTGTAGTGTGACGTTGTGGCAACACAACAGCAATCACAGACACGAGCTTCAGATATTTACAGATTTATTATTAAGTATTTTCAAATAAATAGTTCGATCAGTTATGTGCAGGTCTGATAGACTCTATCCTCCGATCGCATGAGCGATCCTTAAATGATGCAAGTCTGCCTTACTAGTGACCCTCGCCCCTCCTCGGCGAGCTTACGCGCACAACGCAGAGCCCCGGCGACCGCAGTCACCCGTGGAAAAAATGTTCCACAGTGGCATCCCAAGACATGGGTTGCCCTAGGGGCATAGCTCGTCTCCTCACCGCCCTGGGCGCAAGTTTTGTGCGCTCGCACGAGGTTTCCACCCCCCACGAGAGCTAAATTGTGCAGTTTTGTGAACGCACAAAGTGCAATGTACGTTCACGCCATTGCGGGGCGACCATTCCCACCCTTACGGGTATCTATGGCTAATCCTGCTACATGAAAAAGAAAAAAAAACAGATCAAAAGGATATTAGCCAACTGGCGCGCGCATTGCGTAAACCCACCCCCGCGCTTTGCGCTCTTGCTTATACACCTTCCAGACCACGTGACACGCAACTTCATCTCGCTTTCGCGCGGTACTTCATGCCACCTGACTGTCGCGTCACCACGCATTTTGGGCATCCCTTCCCATGAATTTGTGGAAGTTCCCAAAATACCTCGAGGTGCCTCCGCCCCTAGCTACCGCCTATTCATTGTACTTCCTTTCTCCACCCAGTATTATTTGGCGCCCTAAGGTACCTGCAAGGTGCCGGTCTTCCTGCTTGTGTTAATACAATACGTTACAGTAGGGTCATTGTCCACCTGAAGGTTAAATTCAATTTGGGTTGTCGAGGCAACGCAGATTTCAATAGTGAAAATGTTTCGGAAAACCTGCCTGGCAAGCGTTGTGGACTTACTGTCTTGTTGCTGTTGGCAGATTTCGCTGTGCGACGAGTACAGCCTCCCAGTGGACTTCGTCAACAAGCGGCGGCCGCACAGCTTCGGAGCGGGGCTCGCCAACTGGACCACCCCGAGCCCCAGCGGCGACCAGGTGAGCCCCCCCCCTTTGGATCATTAGGGTCTTTGCAACACCGCCACTTTCACTTACTACAGGAGCTGCTTTCGATGCTTGTGTCATCAATGTTGTCATGAATAGGGAGCGAATTTTGATGACCTAAAACATCGCCAAAAATGACCATTAAAATTATCTTACAATGTTTTTAATATGCCCTAAAAGCAAATAAAAATTACGTAAAAAATGTGATCAGTTCAGATGCACAACTTAAAATGTTGGATATGTTACTGATGTAATCGAGGCTTCTTCTATTTATTCAAGTGAACTCAGCTTTCAAACTTTTGGTTTGGACTGTTTTTTACCGAACATTTCTGTCTTTAGTTATCCCGAAATCGGCTGAACCGATAATGACGCTGACATGCGTCACAGAAACCTTAGATTACGTACTCACAATAGCTGGAATTACAACTTCTGAGCAAAGAAATTGAATAGGTTACCAGGTATAGATATTCAGGAATTCTGTGGAGAATATTTGTTCATTTAATCTCGTTAATATTATTTGAAGTAAGCAACATTAAAATGACAATAAAATCGATTAAGTCAGTGAAAAATGCATTAAAAATGACGGAAAACGTAAAAAAAATACTTACATTGCAAAACAATGACGTATAAAAATGGATCATTTCCTTTTGTCACAACATAAAATGAATTTCTAAACTGAAGGTTATTGTTCTAAAGTGAAAAGAAAACAACAAACATTTCATTAAACTCCGATTCCTAGTTATCATCATCCTCAGCAACAGCATCGTATCTGCTATCTCGAAGCCAGATATTTGGCTACCTACAAACGTTTTCATGTAGAATTTAACATTTCTAGTGGGATAATTATATTTACTTTTGTGTGGTTAAATATCGCTCTTAAAGCTCAATAATTCGCTGGAATAGTATTTCCATCAGCGTCTCTCCACCTGATGATAAACATACTTCATGGTAATGGATGTATTAAATCACCATTTCCCAATAACAAGTATTTAAATATATCTACTGTACTCTCATTCAGTACATCTTTGGTGTACATTACGAAATTTTATAAGAGGCTAAGAATTCGCTTCAGTTTTCTTTCAAATGAAGTGTGGAGTTAATACATTTTCTTTGTTTTTTCTCAAAAATTCGTATTTAAAATAATGCTGATGAATCTTCACTTTAATTGTACAATTTGATGATAGTTGAAGTACCCGTCTTACCGCTTTTTACATCATGTGTGAGCTGTAATTTTATCATATCTGATCAGTAAATTTTCTTTCTATGCAAAAATTAAAAACTAAAGTTTTATCTAATTTTTATTGCCTTTGGAGTATAAACATATAATGACCCTTGTGTTTTATAATCAGTTAAAACAGACACTATTGAAGATTTATCTTTGATTATTTTATCAATTTTACCAGAACATCAAAATAATTACATAGCACATGCGACGATTTACTATATTTTCCTAAAATGTATTAAAATGAGAATGGAAACTGTAATGATAGTAATTTCCAATTATGGCAATGCAATACTTCACTAATGAGGACACAGAAAACGAAAATAACGGCAGAAGTAATTTCGGTCTTCTATTCATATTTATTGAGTACAATTTTTTCACGCCTTTAAAGGGAGAAACCCACACGTTCTCTTCAGAAGATACAAACCCATGGGAAAATAAAGCGACCGCAGCGCAACGTTTAGGAGACGTAAAAAGCCCCGCGAGAGCTGTCACTAAAGGAAAAAATAAGCAGAACGGACGGCGCGGCGCCGCGGAGGCAAGCGGTCGGGCCCCGGCGGCGCCCGGCCGCCGCCGCCGCCGCTTTGTGGTCCAGCGCAATAATCTTCTCCTCCGTCCCTCTCTCTCTCTCTCTCTCTCTCTCACTCTCTCTCTCTCTTTCGCTCTCTCTCTGCCCCGCGCTGCCGTCTTACGCGCCGTGGCCTCGCCTCGGCGCCAAGTGCCTTACCCCGCGCTCTCAGCACTTCCGACGCCGTTTCGTGCGCGACCACACAGTCCTACCGGCCTCTCAGGCGACCCCGCCCCATCCGTTCCCTTCCGCCTTCCCCCCCCTTCCGTTCTATTCCATTCCTTTCCCGTCCCGTCCGGCCCCATCCCGCTACGTCCCGAAAATCCCATCGCGACCCATTCGTTCCGTCCCATCCGTGGCATTCCACCCCATCCCATCCCATCAGATATCATGTCACGCCCCGTCCCGTTCCATTCTGTCCCATTGCGTCACGTCACGTCACGCGTCACGTCACGTCCGACCTTTCCCAATCCCTCTTGCCTTCCACCGTAACGTCTCGATCCCTCCCGTCTGGACCGATCCCCTCCCTTCCCGTTTTCTTTGCTCTTTTTTTCTCTTTTCTTCTTTCATCCTGTACCGCCCCAACTTGTCCGGTGATATGACGTAGGAGATTCATGTGTCGTGACTTTCATCTCGTGCCGTGACTTCGCGTCAAATAGGAGAAGCACTCCTAGCAGTTAATCCCTCTATAATATTCAAAGTCTTACATAAAATCGCAATATATAAACATATCGTAAAACAATATGTTTATGAATAACCATTGTATTTAGAGTAAAATATTGATTCATGAGTAGATGAATACCTTGTTAAAATCACAAAATTGTGGTTTCCAAACATCTACAAGTAGTCTGCTGCTTCTAATATTAGCGGCATATCCATAAATTCTTTTGAAATTTTTTTGACATTTATACAACATCTTTCCTGGCAAGTTTTCGAATATTTATCTTGGAATAAATGAAACAATAAATAAGAAGAATGGAAGTATGAATTAAATTGTATTGTAATTCGGCAAGAGACAAATAGAAAAATTCTTTTATTTATCTGGAAATAATTTTTTTTATTATTCTTACTGTGAATAAACAAACGTGTACCTAAGTAGTCAGTCGCGGACCAAATAACTCCTGGAGGAGAGAGGCGAAGCAAACCAGTTCCCGCAGTGGTGGCCTGCGCCAAAGCTGCACCGCCGCCTTGGGCGCACTGGCGGATCCGCAATCGCACACTCGCGGAATCCAATACGCCCCACTAGCGCCGTGGGACGCGGACGGCAGCCGCAGAAACTTCCGACTCCCAGGGCGCTCGTTGACCGCTTCAATATCTCTCAGCTTCTTTTGCTTCCTCTCTATCCCCCCTCTCGGCTTTGCGGCGTCGCCACCGCCAGGGTCCGCTCCGCTCTGCTCCTCGTCCTCTGTCCGTTCAATCTTGCGACCCACTTCTTTCCGCCCCGCCCCGCCACGCCCCGCCACGTCCCACCCTGGCCCGCCCCGCCTTACCCCGCCCCGCCTCGCCCAGCCCCACCACGCCACGCCCCGCTCTTTCCCGCCACGCTCCTCCAATCCCCTCCGTGCCCCGCCTCGCCTTATCCCGCCCAGCCCAGCCCCGCCCATCCCCGCCCAGCACCGCCCAGCCCCGCCCCGCCCAGCTCCATCCCGCCACGCCGCGTGCCATCCCGAGATCATCCCCTTCCCGGTCCATCCTCCTCTGCCACGCCTCGCCTTCCCGCTCTTTCTCTCTTGTCATCCGCATTCCTTCCTCGGCGTCAGCCTGTCGTCCCGCATTTCATTCAGCTTTGCCCCACAGACCTCCTCTCCGGTTCGCTCCTCACTTCCCTGTCCCCATGAGCCTTCCATTCCCTTCTCACACTTCCTCGCCCCGCTTTCTACCGTTCCGCCCTTTCCTACCTCGCTCTTCTCCGCCCCTACTTCTCGATTCAACTAATCCTCGCCACGTTCACCCCTTCCATCCTCTCCGGCTCCGTCCACATCCCCGTCCAACACTTTTCCCCGCCCCACCCTCCGCCCTACATTCACCCCGTGAATCCTTCCCGCCCCTCTCCACCGTTTCCCTTCTGCACCGTGGTCCATCCCGCCCCCTTCCGGTCCCTCCGCCCCGCCGCCCGCGCTCCGACGTCCGAAGTGCGGCTTGCAGCTCACGTCGCGGCGCGAGTGTGAGGCCGCGTCCCAGTTGCGCTTTATGCGTTCGCTTTAAAGCCCAGATTCCCCCCCCCCCCGGGGGGAACTTTCTGCGATGTAATTGAGGGCCGGCCCGTCCGCGCGCCCGCCTGGTCGCCGTTGTTTGCTAGTCGACGAACCGGGCAGTGTTTCCGCGAGTTTGGTTGGGGTGGACTTGTTATTTTATTGGAACTTGCTGCTTGTAGGTTACGGTCGAGTCTGGTGTTTCCCTAGCTAGGTTACATTCCGTTTCTACTAAAAAATATTTTATCTCAACCGATCTTCTTTTTATGATGTTTACAACGGCTCGTTATTACTTAAAATTCTATAATGGTATTGATAAAGACAATATAATACTTTTAATGATTTAGAAGTACAGTTAAAAAGATGTCAAAATCTTAAAAAGCAGATAAGACAATTGAAAACGTGGCTAAAAAAGTATTATTTACTAGATAGTAATTACACACGCACTACCGATTACATGAATATTCATCTAATTTCCTCGTAAATGTTTCTTTCAGCCTCTTGTAAGATAAATACCTATTATTTTCAATTTATTTCTTTATTTATTTAATGTTGCACTGATTGATATAAAGCTCAGTAGCTTATGAAAATATAATTTAAATTAATAATTATTATTATCATTAATTTTATTTATTTTCAGTAATTACTACTTTAAAATGCCCCTAAATTGCATATTTTGGTTCAAGTAATTCCTTATTCGATTCAATTGATTTCTTCAATTTTTTAAAGCGTTTCTTTGGAGTTCTTCGAACTGTTAAATATCAAAATGCCCATTATCGTTTAATAACTTTCTTATATCTCATGAATAATCTTAAAATTCTTCTGTGGAAATCATCATTGAGTCCAAGAAAAATATAAGGGAATGGAATTTTCATTTCGTGGTGGAATTGCAAACGCCATTGAGGGAATGCTTATGCACCCTCGGGGCTCCCTCAAAGGGTCTTAAGCAGCCGTTTCAATCACCACGGTCGCCAACTTCTGCGCGGGCAGCGCCTGTGTCTGGGGCTGCGGCGAGGGAGGAGGGAGGGGGCGGGGCGGAGGAGAAGGCAAGGGAGGTTGCCATGCGAAAGGAGAGATTTCAAATGAGGGCGAGCTATACGATGTAAATCTGTGAACTACTGGGAAAACTCGGGCTTTTTATGAATGATGGGTTATAGATGATAAATAAATATTGCAACAGGCTCTGAAGATAGTTCACTGAAGATACAATAATGAAGAATATTTCAACACATTAAACGATCTTGTGTGCATTATAATCTCATTTTCGAAAGGTTAGAACATAGAAACGAGATGCAAACTTTGTTTAACAATTGCTTTTGACGAAAGAACGTTGTATTTTAGATTACAATATCAAGATTTTATCAAGAAAATATACTGCAACTAAGAAATAATTAAGTAAAAATTTAAAATTTATTAAAAACTTTACTTTTTCACAAACGTGTTAAAGATAACGTTTTATAATGCTTACAAAATGTATTCTCGAGATTTTGACATAAATACACGTTTTGAGATACCGAAAAAATACTCTCCAAAAAGTTGATTTTTTTAACATCTGCCTATCGACTATTTTTTTTTTGTACCAACACAATGTTCAATTAAATTACATTTATTTTGGACTAAGAGGGAGAGATCGAACCACCCGTAAATAAAATAATGTGTTTGTTACAAACATAATCAGCGGCATAAATGTTTACTGTGAATACTAGAATTTAGCTGTTTCTATGAAAGTAAAGGGATGACGTAAGTTTTGAGGATCCTTAATGCCAAAAATTCATATTTTTAACATCTTTGTTCGTCTTTAATCAACAAAAGCGCCTAAAACATTTTTATTTGAGAAATTAGTATCCTCCTACCAATATCAATTACCTCCAGACCCCACCAATTTCAAACTAATGTTATAATTTTAAAGGTATATTGATGTAGTTCGTGTTTAAAGTTAAATTTCTTTCAAATCTGGCTCCAAGATTTGTTATTCTTATTTTAATGGAACAAAATTACCGCATATGCTTGTGAAAAAAGATTTTTATTAATTCCCCTGAAATTTTAATTTTTTTAGAAATTAAACTTTTTGTACGTCTCCCACACCTGTACTTTTGAAAGTAGAAATTTGTTTAGTTCATGCAATTTATTTTGAAATTATTAATCGTGTGCTTGTTGAATCGGGTGAATCACTTCTAGTTTACGTGTGTTTTTTTATTATTTGAGCATGTGGAGAGCCCAATAGCATTTACTGTCATTGTGTTGTTCCGAGATCATTATCTCGCTTTACATTCAGTTTTGTCTCTTCTCAATAGATAGTGTCAATAGGTAGTGAGATTTTCTTCAAATTAATTACATTGTCTAGACTAATTGCATTGTTTAAGATGACATAAAATTTTTTTGGGGTATGCTTTTGTTTGTTTCGAAAATAACACAAATATATTTTTAAATATCTCTCACGCCTTTAAAATGAAAATTTTCAGCGATTTGTATATATTATTAGTTATAATAGATGCGCTTCAAATGACGTCCAATAAAGTTTTTAGAAAACTCAAAATATTTCTGTGAAAAAGAGCTTCAAATTTCGCAATTACAGTAACATCTAAATATCACTTTCTTAAAAGCGGCTTCACATTTTTCACCGACAATTTCCATATAGGACAAGGTTTTATTCTCCTGTAATATTTTCAGTTATATTTCTGTTCTACAACTAGAAAACCGAAAAACTGCGATAATTTAAAAAAAAATTCTTTGGGTGACGATAAAATTGCAGCTGGCAAGATGACCTGGCAAGTCCGAAAATCTAGCCCAAATCAAATAAATTAGAAAATTATCTAGTACGAGAAAGTCTGTGCCGATCTGTAGCACCACTAGTTCTTTTGATCATGGAAAACTTCTAACCCTTATTGATCCCTATATATTTACCAGAAACATTGTTTGTTTGTTTTCTTATAATAACGATATATTATTCGTGCACTTAACTTATCGTCTCTTGTTTTGTCATTGTTTTATCACACACTTGCAAGGAGTGTGAACTTGAAAGTTTTATCTCGAATGGGTCAGTTACATTAAGTGACCTGCATTTGGCTGAAATGTGATTTACCAGAAATACAAGACGTCACTGTGTTTTGGATTGCTCATTCAATTCCGATTATTTTACTAATCAATTCGGGAAAGTGATAATTTTTTATTGAAATGGATGCAAAACCTATTAATATTTCGAGGATATTCATGCAATTTGTATTCAATATTTTTATTTTCATATTGAGTTATTTAGAACTTTGGCCTAAGACGACTCGTCAGAGCTTCTACAACAACGAATAATCATTAAAACGTGACTGGGCACGTCGGCCGCTAAGTCAAGAAGAAATTTAATTATTTTAAATAATCCAATGCCAACATATATCCTTTTGTGGAATTCCGTATTCGTTGGACATACGTTCTGTCATGTAAACGTCATACATAAAATTCTTTGTAGTACTTGTAAAAATCACTTCATGGGTGACATTTTGTATACAAACTTCCAGGGTATTTCAGTTTCTTCAATAGGACAATGTGGAGACAATTGAGTATTATATAAGGAATAATACAGATATCCATGAAATGATTCGGTGCATTAGTCTTCACTTTAACGTAATGATAATAGCAACTAGGAATAAACCGCGTGTTTTGGATTTGATGTTCAATTAAAAGGATGGTTACTCTGAACAAATTTAAGTTAAATATTTTTACATCAAAATTTCTAAGTTGTTTAAACGCAATGTAAAATGTAATGATGGTATTCAATGGGACTATTATTTTTTCAGATTTTTTGGATACACAGAGAAAAGGGAATAATGAAGGAATTGAAATTACCTTTATTATATAATCATTAAATTACTTTACAAATAGAGTCATTTATTAATGCTGCCAATAGTATCGTACAAGAGATTCAGAACATTAGTATCAGTAGCTTTTCTGAATTACTAAAGCGAAATCATGAAATTTTCAATTGGCAATAGAAAGAAACTTTTGTATTATTAGAATAATTAAAATGAATTTTCAAAGTAGTTTGGATGAGAATATAGCTCATCAAAATGTATTACCTGAAACAATTGCATTTTTTACAATTCGAAAAAAATAACAGACAACAGAAATCATGCCTTTCATAATAATTTCACTCAGTGCTTTCATTACTTGATTTTCAACATGTTTGTGAAAGAAGTTTTGGGAGTTTATCTACGAGTTTCGTACATTTAGTGATTTCACTTTTTTTCTTTCACTTTCTGATTGGAGGTATCATTTCCAATGCATGGTAACTACTTAAAGAAATGCTGTGTTAGCCTGCCTAGTCCACCACTTGGTCCTTTTCTAATTCGCAAATGAAAGCTCTCTTGTGCGTGCATAATTCGTACGCAAAGAGCAGTCGCCTGTCCATGATACCGCAGTCCTTGCCGGGGCCAGGCGTCCACTGGCCGTCCAGCGGCGCCCACTTGGCGTAGCCAGACGCCTCCAGCGCGCCACCTAGCACCGTCAGGTTGCGCTGCTCGCTCTTGCGCAGCCCCACCGCCATCCAATAGGCGTTGATGGCGCCCGCGAACTGCGCCGCGCGCCCGAAGAACGCGCTCACCACCTGCGCTTCGGCCTCCGAGTTGACCACGATGAGGTGCGCGCCGTCCGCCTGGCACTCCGCCTGCGCCTCCGGCCACGCCAGCGCCCGCGGCTGCAGGCGGTACAGGCTGCCAACACAACGCGTGCCCGTGCTTTTATTCATTATGTGGTGGGTTAGTGACTCCGGGCGCGTCAACAGCTTCGGTCGTTATCCCATGAGTGTAGTGCATTTCCCCCCTCGTAGATGGTGGTGATCTTCCCCCTCTGGATGGCAATCCGACGCCGACCTACCGTCGGCTACTGGGGTTTCCCTCAAACCAGGACTCTCCCACCAGCGGGGCACCTGCCGGGACAAGCTCTAAGCTCCCGACCGGTCTCCCGACATGTGTGGTAGAGTCGTGCATGTTGGTGTGTGTGTGTGTGTGTGTGTGTGTAAGGGGAGAGAATAGGACAAGGTAGAGGAAGAAAAGATCGCGCGCGGTTCGTGGCCCGTTTGATAGGGTACTGTTCCGGCATTCGACTGTTGTTGAGCGGAGAAACCACGGAAAACTACGAATCAGAGCAGCCGGCCACTAGAATTCTCCTCCAGACAGCGACTGAATACGACCTAGCTGAAAAGCTAGTGTCGAAAATCCTGCCGCCGTCAGGACTCGAACCTAGGGCAGGTCAGAGGCGCTGCAGTGACATCAGTGACATCATCGGCGGAGGCGATGCCCAAGTTTGCGGGTTCGAACCCGATCGAAGCCGTGGATTGTTAAGGACGAAAAAATCCTTCGTACGCCTTCCTTCCGGCTGTCCATGTTAGTAGGTTTAGAGTACTAAAAGATCCTCAAGCCTAAATGATGCCTCTGAGCTAAATTCAAATTTCGTCGTCCAAGAAATACCTTCTTTCTCCCGTGGTTGGTGAAAGGAGCGTAGCGGAATTTGCGTGGTTAGACGGAAGAGCGGGCCTGATGGCCCGAGTCTCGCCACGTAAAATAAGGCATTAACTAACTAAGTAAAATCAGTTGATGCAGGGCGTTAGCCTGCGCAGTACCTGTCGACGCCTGGGATGTTCATGCGCTCGTAGCCTGCGGGGACGGGGGCGGCGGCGGCGACGGCGGCGTGCGCGGAGAGCGAGACGAGGCCGCGCGGGCAGTCGCCCACGTCCAGGGCCGCCTCGAGGTGCAGGCGCGGGTGCCGGCGCGCCGCCACGTCGCTGGAGGCGGACGTCGCCACGCTCCAGGCGCCCGACGCGTTGCGCTGCGACGTGGCCACCACACGCAGCTGCACGCCGCCCCCGCTGCACTCGCCGCGCGCTCCCCCTGCACTCTGACACAGCGGACCACCGCAACCATATTAATTAAAAAAAAAAAAAGAACTTTGCTTCGAATACAAAATCTCACGCGCAAGTTTGGGAGACAACTTATCGGTTTGGACCGTTTACAACGGACGGTGGACTGTTAACACAACGGCCGGCATCCACTGAGAATTTTAACCACCGTCATAACGGACGTGTCCTTAACGGACTGTGCGCTTAACGGACACGTCCGTTAATGACATCCGCCGTCTGTTAAGGAAAATAGAACAAATATGTTGGAGATAAAGATAGAGATCTCTTATTACAATAAACGTTATTCCCTTTAACACATTTTTTTCTTTTAAGGTTATTGTATTTTGAAATAGTTATTTCTAATAAAAGTAGTAAAACGTGGCATTTTTTGAGGGTAGCAAAGGTTTTGACCCGAGACCAATTGGCTGAGTGACACAATTCTATGAAAAAAATGTTCTTACCACGTGCGTTGTACATTATTATTTAGACAACTTTACTAATTTTATTTTAGCTGTTAGCACCAGTGTTAAAAATTAGGCTTTTAGCATGCGGCCCATTGCCTAAAAATAACCGCTTTTACTAGCAATATTTAAAATGAATTTAGCGACGAAAACGTAAAAAAACCATTGTTTATTTGCTTTTTTCGGTCTCATGGCGTAAGAAACTACAACAGTTCACGTCCGTTAAAATAAATGAATCAAATGGGTTGTAGGTAAAACTTTTGGATGGGTACTTCCATTCAAGAAAGTATTATACATTATTTGTGTGACCGTTTTCTTATAAGACGGAGGTCTTACACATTTAACGACTCATGGCCGATATCACAAATAATGGACTTAGTTGGTTACACACCTCGGCGATTGCTTCTGTTAACAAACTTCATCCACGTTCGTTATTTGCTATATTTTGGTCTATTGACAGTGATACCTATATCTCATCTGTTTTGGGATTGCATGTGGAGGATTAATTGATATAATCGCGACATTAAATGCTACATTAAAGTCCTATGTGATTCCCCAATTACTTTTTCAAATACAATTCTCTATTTTAATTTAAACATTAAAAAACATTTTATCACTAATTATTTTTTCAATTCCGATGGGTACAGTTTCTTCGTGCAATGTTTAAAAATGTTCAATATTTTAAAATAATAGAGCCTCCTTGTTATGCATCAATCACTTTAAGTTGTTAATCCGGCCTTACTCATTGCATATACCGCAAATACTTCTGGAGCAGCATTTATCTTTTACGAACAACCCTTCGTATTATTATATATAAATGGAATACTCAAATAGTCAAATCTAAAGAAGATCAAAATTCGAAAACTCCATGATCAGGAGGGGTATTTACTCCCTTGGTGTAGTAGGTACGGTATAATTTTCTCTACCATCCTATTCATATCTTGTTGAATACCATGTTTGATGTTTGTCTCAAAGAACAAGAGGTAAGTTTCTGGTTTGACAAAAAGTACTGAAACATTTACAACGGAACTTACCCAAATTATACAAAATATCATCACTATTCTTCGGAGTCCTGTAGAGAAATAGAAGTACATTTCTGAAACCTCTCGCGCTGAATGTTGGACAGCTTAGTTTCGTCTATTTATACATTCCAACTGGATGATATCCTATCCCTTTTAAGAATAAAATCTGACACATCCTCTTCATTTCTTCTCTTTGTTCATGGCAGTGAGATCATTTCCTTGGTATGTATTTGTGTTAAGACGTTGTCTTGCTTTGAATATGAACTCAGTCGTTGAACTTCTGATAGAGCGGATGTGAACCAATAAATTTTCTGATAATGTACGTGCATAGTAAGACAGTCTTTTTTTATTTACACGAGCATATCTCACTTTATATTTCCTTCAAATAGTACTAGTGACCTCAAGCAGAAACAATACTCCGAAAAAATGATTTTCCAAAAAGTACATTTCAAGAACAACAAACTATTTTCGTAACACAGGACAAAAAATTAAATATTTTAATAAAGTCTTATGAATAAACATAATAAAGTATACGGTCTGTTGTCTTTCTTTGAATATGAACTCACTGTTGATTTTGTGATAGGATGGATGTGAACCGATGTGATTACGCTGATGTATGACTGTGTTTTATTGATACTTGCAAGTAAATCTTATATTTCTGAACATTTAAGTATTCTCTGAAGTAAATTATAGTACATCGCAGAAGTACATAAAGGCCTAGGTCATTTTAAGTTTTTAGTAAAGTATTATTAAGTTTCCTAAACTACGATTAATGTTCGACTACTGTTAGGCCCTTGTTACAGTTAATCATATTTGAATTACGAACTTAAAAACAGTGTGTGATTTAATGCAAAAATCATGTTTAAAAGAACATGATGAAATAGAAGACTTTATCCAGATGTGAAGTATATTTATTTTAAGACATTCTTAAGTTTAGTTTATTTTCATAAATTTATTTTCTTATTCGTGAAAGAAAAATGTATATTATTTATCCAAGACGCTCAAAACACACTCATTGACTTCAGGTCTACGTGTGTTTACACAATTAGTCATTAAGTGGAAAATTATGCATTACGTACTCTTGTATTGGGATTTTATGAACAAAACAAAATATTTTGCTTTCTCTTCTTCATTATTGATTTATTTTACATCAAAAACAGTTAAAAACTGTGTGACGTGTCACGGGGAGAAGTGAATTCTGTGCACGTTTTCAAAATTCTGTGATCCCTACCTCAAGCCGTATACTACTTGGATATTGAATACAGAAAGAAATAAGCGTTTTTGCACGGCTTGTTAACTAAATATTCACTCCAATGTAATAAAATATATTTTCAAAGGTAAATCAGCAATAAATTTTAGCTCTTCTCCCTCATCATGTCCTTCGTCACGGAATAATACTTCCGGCAACGACATCATGGAGAACGATAATTTGAATAACTATATTTCCCATTGAATTCAAGAAAACGGGCACAAATAATGAAGTTACATTTATGTTCAGAAGTAAAACAAGGGGCCATCTCAGCATTTGCTCAAAGGATCAGGGGAACTGGACGAAAAATCCGATCGAGATGGGGGTCATTGACCCGGAAGCATTACATAGAAAAGTATTAGTCTACTTTGCACTATACTTGTCTATGATTGCAACAATATTTACAAGTCTTTACGTCATAGCATGGTTGTATTTGTGTTCGTCCTTTAATTCCTTATCATCACCATTTCGTTTCATCTTCATAGTTACCATCCCGTTAACACCAATAGTGGTCGCTAATGACCTAGATGTTGATGCGACTGCAAATAACCAATTTAAGAAAATTTTTGCCGCGTAAGTCCGTATTAACAACAGTAAATAACATCCGTTATTAGCATACATGCTTTTATCGTGAGTATATTTCAATAATGTGTCAAAGTGATACACATAACATATTTCTAAACTGTCGTTAATTATTGCAAAGTATTGCTTTTCTTAACTCAGAACTTCCTTATATAACGCATAGATCCAACTGTGAGTAGAACCCTTCAAATCTTATTTCAGCCGAGAGTGACTTCATTCGCTTCATTTAATGATGTTTCTGAGAAAGCCTCTATCTAATTAAAGAACTAACGTCACCGCTTAAATTTAAAATTACCAGGCGTTCACAGTGCCATAGTTCAAAGAGCATTAGTTGGTTATGGTTCAATTCACAGATTAGTCTGCGGCTAGTCACCGATGGAAAATGTTGATATCCTGCACCTCCTGTTCACCATAGTTCAGTACTGTTACGGTTTTGCGCATTTTTTGGAAAGCTAACGTCCTCACAACACGTTAGTATCAGTTGGAACCGCGCGATTCTCGAGTTTCCACATCACGAATCTCTATTCTTTTCAATATTGCCTCAAAACTATCTATCCTCTTACAAAAAGTGATCATCTCCAACCGGGGAAGGTTATAAAGAGCATCAATTGATGTCACTACAGTGCTTCTGATCGGGAGATCATAGGATCGAGTTCCCACGGTGGCAAAATTTTGGACACTAGCTTATTAGCTAGACCGAACTCAGTCGCTGTGTGAAGGAGAATTCTAGCGACCAGCTGTTCTGATCGGTAGTTTTCCGTGGTTTCTCCTATCAATATCAGACAAATGCAGGAGTAATACTCCAACAAACGGGAACAGGGAAGATGTAGGAACGACCGCGCGCGATCGTTCCTACATCTTCCTTTTTCAATCCTCTCCCCTTACCTACACACACTTACACAAACGTGCACTACATTACCACACATGCCGGGAGACCGGTCGGGAGCTTGCAGCTTCTCCAAGCTGGAGCGGTGGCCTACTGGCGGGAGATCCGTACCTGGTTGGGGAAAAACTCTCTAGCCGACGGTAGGTCGGCGCAGGATCTCGCCTTCCAACGGGGGAAGATCACGGCCACCTCCTGAGGAAAAGCTTGCTCTATACTTATGAGACTAATGACCTTAGTAGTTGACGCGCCCGGAATCACTATGAGTCAATCAATCAATCATGATCATCTCGCAATGATCTGAAAATATCCTGAGAACGAAAGTTATTTAGTAACAAGGATATAATTTCAAATAAATTATTACTTTCATTCTTTTAATCTCGATGGCTGTCTCGTTGACTACCTCGACGATGATTTTTAGTTACATTTTATCAGATATTGATCAGTTGGTATTTTAGACTTTTCGTCACAAAAAAGGACGAACGGTGATGCAGGAGGTAAATGAAAGAGACGAAATTATAATTTATTAGCGGACGGTTAATTATATTAATATGCATTTGTCTAGTTTAGCTGAAGGAATTGTGACGTTTTAAAATGTATTATCTTTTTCAATTTATTGACAAGTTATGTTAATTATAATACGTTTTATTGACAATATTTCAAGAAATAACTAATTATAATATTTCTTACACTATTATATTTTATTATCAAAGTATAATATCCACTACAACTAAACAGAGATAAATAATTGCAGCTTTTATAATTGAAACAAATTAATTGTTTAAATTAGCTACTAAAATAACTCTTGTATTGCTGTGTCCTTCCCACAGTTGCAAACATTCATTACCGCAATCCCGCCATTCTCCAACATTATTTCTTCTCCTTCTCGCCACCATCTTTCCTGCTCACTGAATCCTCACCCACAATCTCCACATCTTACGCTGCCCTCCCCTGCTATAGACATTCCCTGCCGCCCCCGCATTTGCTGCCGTGCGGACCCTCCGCCTCCGGCCTCCGCCCCCGGCACCCCGCCGCCTCCCTCTCCCCTCCGCGCAATGAAAATACCTCTCCGGCCTCCGGAGACGAGTGGCTGCTTTGATTTGACTCCGCGAGGGCGAATCGCCATTAATTGAATCCAAGAAGCTCGGGCGAGCGAGCGGGGCTGAGGCGAGCAGCCGAGGGCCCAGAGGCTGATGATGGCCTGCGAGGGAGATGACGACGACCCGCGACGGGGAAGTCATAAAACAAAGAATATAACTCTTTAAAATAACTTTTGTTTCAAGCAAGAAAAAAAATTAATGGCAACGAAGATGACGAACCAAACGGAGGGGCGGTGAGGGACTTAGAAGAGGAGGGGACACAGCGACTGTTCCAAGGGAAGACCGGATGAAGGTTGGAAACTTTGGTGATGACTTGACTATCTGATTGATGCGACTGCGATAAATTGTCCATTATTTCGAGACATAACTTTAAATGAAAATAAACGCTCTGTAATGAAATGTACGACTGCTCTAAATTAATTAACATGCCGGTTCCCATTGACTGTATTGTTACGCTTTCCAACTTGAGCGATGTAATCAAGGATTTGAGGATGTAAATCAACGCCTTGATTGTATTCTTTGAAATTCTCACTGAATACTTAGTAGCTATTGTTGAAACATTTCAACAAAATTTTTTTCTCTTGTCAATAAAAAAATTAGTAGGTTTTTCAATTGCTTCGTTTACGAAATCGTGACAAAATATGCAATTCAGATTTTTATTTAATATTACGAAAAGCAGCACACTTATTTGTAGATTCTCGGGGAGAAATCAGCGACAAGATATTCACTTGTCGCGGTTTCATTAATAAAGGAATTCTTCTCTGTTTGAGTGTGAATACAAGCAAAAAGGTCTGATGAAGCTTAGAGAATGTCTCTCTCAACATTAATGGGTTGTGAATGCTCTCAAAGGAACGTTTGTTAGAAGCAATCCTTTGTGATTCTTACGATAAAATTAAATATTTTTAATTAAACCTCTTTTTCATTAAACTTCTGTTTAAAACGAAATTCTTCTGAAAAATACCTTAGGTCTTCGACAATGCGCCATTGCTATACAATGAACCTACAAGGCTATTATAGTATTCTACGATTCTTGATTAAGAATACGTGTTTGGTGTTCTAGTTAGCTATAATTACATGAAATTCCAAACTTCGATACACGAGAAATTTTCAATCTTTTTAAAACACGAATTATTACTTTGCTAAAGGTAGTACATCACTTTATAAAATAAGCAGAGAACTGTTCTAACTCATTCAAACTTCAAATTCCGTGAAGGGTTAAACGACTTCCCAGCCTAAGTGGTCCAACTTCCAGGATGACGAACTCGCGTACCCCGTTACAGATTAATAGCGTTTGTGTGTTCACTATTTCCAGGCGCTAAGGTCATTATTTCCCAATGGTTAAGGTGATTTCTCCCGTAAGTGTGCATGTTATGCCGAGAGGTGGTGGTGGTGCTGACCTTCCCCAGCTGGACTGGAAAAACCCAGACCTACTCATCGGTTTTCTAGAGTTTTCCCATCCAGGTATCTCCCACCAGCGAGGCAGCGCCCCAGTAGGGACAACCTTTAAGCTTCGGACTGCTCTAGCAACTTGTGGGGTAGTGTAGTTCATGTATGAATATGTGTAAGTAAACGGTGAAGATAGAACGAGAAAGAGGAAGGAAAGATCGCGCACAGTCCGTGGCCCCTTTGTTAGTGCTGCTACGATATTTGCCTGATATTGATCGGACAACAACAGATCAGAGCAGCCTGTTGCTAGAATTCGTCCCGAGATAGACTGAATTCAACCTAGCTAGCGTCAAAAATCCTGCCAGTGTCTCTCCCAAGTGTGACAATTATAAAAATATGACATAAAGCAAAGGGTTACTATAATGTCCACCATGATATTGTAATTCATTAGTGCGTAATTCTTAGCGACGATGTAATATTTGATTCCCTCGTTTTGTTAGGAATAAGGTAGTCAATAAAATACTTAAATGAATGAACTTGGCTGTCCGGGTGACGCCGCGTCGAAGACTGTGTTGCCCACGCTTCGACCATCTTTTTCGTGGTCTTCCTCAGGGCTGGTCTTTCAGTCACATGACTCCGGCCGCGAAAGCCTACGACTTCAAGATACTTATATGTAGATTCTACCTTATTTAACGTGTAAACGTAGGCAAAAAATTGAATATCTGGCGGAGGGTCGCCTTACTTCTACAAGTGGAATGGGCTCTTTACTCCTAGGGAGCGTCCGTGTTCCCTTTACATCTTGGTACCGGCACATGCACAGCAGACGTTCCCTTTATCATCTCCAAAACTTCTCCCCCTTTCCTGTCATGGAAGTTTTAATCTCGTGACGTTTTACATCATTTTCACTGTTCATCAAGTATTCGTATTTCCTTTTCTCGATAACTCTTTTTACAACAGATCGGAAACAGTTGTGACATATTTTACATGATGGTAATAATGTTTTTTCTCACGAGTGCTAGAAGTTTCTCCAATCTCAGTAACGTGAACCTTTCTTAATTATGCGAAAGTATATGTTGTACACGTGTGTTGATGGACGAGAGCAATACGAAAATTTACTTCCTAAATCATACTATCATATTCTGAAATAACTTCTATCTTTATGAAAATAATAGTGCACAATCATTATTGCTTATGGCCATTTGGTATATTACACCACTGTCTGTGTTTAATTAATACTGAAGACTTTTTTGAAAACTACTCTATATTTATTCCCCTATCTCTTTTTGTAAATGACTTCAACCTCTTAATCTCTCCCTTGTATATCTCTTGTTTCTATTTGCTCGTTTGCTTTCTTTCCTATGCAATGTTGTCAATTCCCCCGTCACTAACTATACTACCTCTAACATCACTCTTTCTTCACTCTGCCGTTCACGATGTTTAACTTTCCAGTGTTTCTTAAACTTGCATACTGATCATTTAAATTCGCCAAATTACAAGAACCTCGACATTCGGCAACATACATCAACATGCTATATGGATAACTTTAGCATGTGTCTCAAAAACGTTTAGACCATTAGACCAAAAGTTTAGACCATATTTCCACCATCTCCAATCAAGATTGTTTTCATCCTACTCCCTGGCAATAAGTGTTCGCTTGTGTCGGTTGTAGCATGTTCGCGCTACAACCAAAAAAAGTAATCATTATATATAATAATTATGTATTATACGGAATTTTGTGTCATTCATTATTTCTCTCAAAAGTCATAATCGCATCACAATTTTCTTAGATTAATTGCAAATTAGATACAAGAAATTAAACCGCACGTTTACTGCCCGCCAAAGTGTTTACACAGCCCTGCTACACCTTCAACTTCTACCTCGGAATATAGGCGAAGGTAAACCATCAGCTGTCAGCGTCGAGCAGGTGGGGCTTCGCGGAGGGGGGGGGGCTCAATATTTATAGCCAACCTTAACCGGGGAGTTGCTGCGAAAAAGTTCACAACGCGCTCCACAGACAGCGAGTTTGTAGTTCCATCATCTCCGTCAGGTGTGTCTGAATCTTTCCTATAGATTACAAACTGTTCCTCAAACTGAATTTATACATTATATTTGTAATTTTGTATAAAGGAATATGCATGTAATCGAAATGCTTCACCATGAACGGATCTTGCATTTGCTGCGCGTGGAAGTTGGTAGTACTACATCTCGTTTTGTGGCCGACGAGACGGATATAGATTTTATTTCGTTGGCCACGGTAGTTACATACCTGCGCAATACAATATCAGAAGATAGATTATCAGCTCTTGCTATGCTTTACTTCGAGCGTGACTTCATTACCCACGCAGCAGATTTTAATGAAAACGTTATCACTACACTGCGAGAAATGAAAGGCGTGCCGACTTCTTTTACAAATAGGTATGTATTCTTACACAAATAATGATAACTAATGTTTGGAAATGGGAATGTCTGGAATGTGGGAACGTGAAATTTTAAGTACAGTAATATGCACAGTTCTGACACGCACTACATATAAATTGATTGTATACCAGCCTCGGCTTCAGTCCCACATTCTGTAAACCACTCACTTTTGAGGGCAGGAACCGTCACTGCTGCCAATACCTACAATGACCCTCACTCATCGCCCTCGCCCGCCCTCGCCCACCCTCGCCCGCCCTCGCCCGCCCTCGCCCGCCCTCGCCCGCCCTCGCCCGCCCTCGCCCGCCCTCGCCCGCCCTCGCCCGCCCTCGCCCGCCCTCTCGCCCGCCCTCGCCCGCCCTCGCCCGCCCTCGCCCGCCCTCGCCCGCCCTCGCCCGCCCTCGCCCGCCCTCGTCCACCCTCCACCTGGACTGCGGCGCGCTGCGTCAACACACGGGGGCGCATTGTTTGCGCGGGTGCGGGTGCTTTGTGTCCTCCGCGAAGACGAGGCGGCGCCGGCGCGGTTACCTCGTACGGCGGCCACCGGCGTCGTTTGCAGCGCCGACGCGACCCTCCGCCCAGGAGAGGCACCGGCGCCGCGACGCGTTAATATATTTACCAAGCTGATATTAATATGTTTACCATTTCAATTCTTTCGAAATGATATCTATAAAGTCTTGTGTAAATTAAATTGGCACTATTGTCTTTCGGAAACGGAGTTTCCTTCCGTTTGGTGCCATCCATTATTTAGAGGAGGCGATTGTTGTAGGAAAGTGCTGTGTGCGGTTCAAGAGACCCCTGTGTGCACTGTTTATGGGTAATATTTCCAGTCAATGAATGAAGAAGACATACGCCAGGTGTTGATGGAGAGTGATGAAGAGGTACATGTGTTCGGTGATGATTTGGATGTGGATCCAGATTTCGTCATATCTCACAATGAGTCAGAAAGAGAATTTAGCACTTAATTATATGTGATGAGCACATGACAGTTTTGTGTGTAAATTGTAAATACTGTGTACTGTACTCCAAGAATCTCATCTTAGTAGAAGTTTGTCAAATGTTGTAACAAAGTTTTAAAATGTTCATATCTGGTTAAAAGTGATTTTAAAGTGTAAATAAGCAAGGTTTTTTTCATTTTTAAAATTGATGTGTTAAAAATTATTTCTACTTCAGAACAGTTTTGTGAGAGATAATGAAATGTAAAAGAACAATTTTCCACGGAAACATTCAACAAATAATTGAATATTAAGAAAAAATATCAAGTTTAATAACGAAGAGAAGTGGTCATATATTGTCAAAATAATTTTGGGGTCCCTAGACCTCAGTATGCACTTTATAGGTAAAAAAATGTGTGCATGTGTAGGGTTAATTAATATGCATGAGCTACAGATTGTCATTCAATTCGTTATGGGATATAACAATAATGTAAGGTCCAATAAGTTTTTATTGACAATCACCTTGTAAGTGTATTAGTTACAAAATATTACATAACGTTTCGGAGATAGATTATTTCTGTCTTCAGATGATTCATCCATTGTTTCACATAAATCTGGATGGAGACCTCTGGATGGAGACCAGCACGGAATCCATTCGTCCTCGCAGTTTGGAATCTTCACAGCATGTTGTTTTGGTTGGTCCAAATTGTGACCATGTTGCAAAGCTCGATCATGTGAAACAATGGATGAATCATCTGAAGATGGAGATAATCTATCTCCGAAACGTTATGTAATATTTTTGAACTAAGACACAAGGTGATTGTCAATAAAAAACTTATTGGACCTCACATTATTGTTATATCCCGTAGGGTTCATTAACCTGATACATGATTTAGTTTGAAATATATATCTCATTTACCCTTTCGGGCGACATCCGGACAACTATTGAGTCGCGTGAATGCGAGTGCTAATGAGGGTAGGGTTCCAGTGCATCGCATTGCGTCAAGCGCGATTTAGGTGCTGGTTGCAGGCGATTAGCTGCGCTCGCGGTTTGGCCTCGTGCCGGTGCCATGCACAACCGCTTGCGATGCGTGGGCTCACTGGAAGAAGCTCTGTGACGAGAAAGTAGTTGGGCCGTTGCAACTGGCTACCGTAGCTCGTGTGTTTGGATATGTAGTTAATCAGTCCGTTAGTTTGATCTATATTAGCTATTTTTTATTTCCAAATTTTGCTTGTATATGTTTGTAAGATTTCCAGTAGATTTCGCTCAATTCTTGCTCTAACAATTCAAAGCTCCACGTCGTATTGCAATGTTTCTTATACTCTTACGGTGAACTTAATTTTATTTGAAATGAACTTTAATTCTGATATACATTTATTTTCTTTATGATTTATTTTCTTATTTTCTATATTTTTTCTTATATTCTTATTCTACAGAAATTATATAAACCGTATTTGGCCCGTTAATCTTAGAAGAATAGTATCCGGTTGTGCAACTGATGAGAAAAAACAGTCCTCTTCGAAACGCTTGAAAACGTTTCATCAATTGGACCCATTTTCTTCCAAGGCAACAAAAAAAAAATATCAATATAAACAACCACCGCCTTAATTTAAATTATTTGCATTGTAGATTCAACCTATATTGGCCTAATAACAATTTATTCAACTAATTATTCATAGATAGGCATAAATTAAATCGAATATATATGTAGCTTATATATGTAGTATTCATTGACTTACTAACAACTTTTATTTATTTTATTAATAACAGAACAGTGTGTCAAACGATATTTAAAATTTTCCTCTTGTACTTGTATTTGCTCCGTAAGACGAAAGCTTTTCCAGTTCTTCATCACCTGACTACGTACATTATCTTGCGGTGCGCCTGGGCTTATAGCTGTTTGGTTGACATACGTCCTGATAAAGCCCTGATGTGATATGTCCTGAACATCAATATGTGCCCCGCTACCCCGCCATATTTTTCTTTGTTTCTGTCGAAGGTCCTGAATAATACCCTGTTATAATTCCATACAGTCCTACAAAAAACTGCGTTTTGGGATCACTTGTATACTACATCCCAGAATTATGCGCTATATAAGACAACGCAAGCGGATAATTCCTTTATTAAGCAAATATTGTTATTTTCTTTTACATTGCAGTATGAAATAAGAAAAATAGATAAAAATGGTTCTTTGTGTTTTGAATGGAAGTGCATCCGTCTCTCTCATAATGTGCGAGTTCAAGAGAATCTGGAATGCAAAGGCAAAATGGGCTCAGTCAATTACACTTTTAATAAGTCCTGCTTTATTTAATGTTTTATTCAAATACCATAAACCTTCACAAATTTTGTATTGGAGAAATAAAAAAATGACCTGAATAACCTGAAAAAGTCAGGGAAATTTGTCCTCGAAAAAGAGTGGTATGTTATTCTTGAAAGTGTGCAATGTAATTTATATTGATTTACTATTTAAATGTGTATACTTGTTATACGATTTACTTGATTTACTAATTAGTTGGATAAAAATGCACAATTTTCTCTGAAATATGGGAGCGGTGGCTAAGAGCATCAACTGATGTCACTGCAGTGCCTCTGCTGGGGAGGTCCTAGGTTGGAGACCCGACGGTGACAGGATTTTTCGCCACTGGCTTATCAGCTAGGTCGAATTTAGTCGCTGTCTGGAGGAGAATTCTAGCGGCCGGCTGCTCTGATCGTAGTTTTCCGTGTTTTTTTCCGATGGACACATGGCAAATACTGGAGCAGTACCCTAACAAACGGGCCACGAACCGCTCTTGATCATTCCTTCCTCTTCGTTGTCCTATCCTCACCCTTTACACACACACTAACATGCTCTCCACTACCTCAAGCAGGAGACCGGTCGGGAACTTAGAATTTGTCCCGGCTGAAACGATGCCCCCCTGATGGGAGATATCTGGTTGAGGAAAACCCCGCTTGTCGGCGGTAGGTCGGCGCCGGATCTCGCCATCCAGTGAGAGAAGATCACCGCTACCTTCCGATGAAAAACATGCATTATACTCACGGGACTAACAACCTCGGTAGTTGACCGGAATCACTATTCAATGAATGAACGCTCTGAAACACATTTCGGATGTCCTGAATTCCGCTGTTATCCTGGCGGCATCCCTCGTTGAGACGCTGCGCCAGCGCCGCGGGTCGCCGGCGCCGGTGGCGCTGCCTGCGGCGGGGCGCGCCTCCAGGGGCCGTGGGAAGACACGGCCTGCGGGGCGTTCATTAGACCCTGCCCAAGACGCTCGCCCGCGCTTCTTGTCGGCCGCCGCTGCTCGGAGCCACCGCGCGGCGGCCGCGGTTCGCGCGAAGCGGCTTCATTAGCCGGCAGCGCCCCCCCCCCCCCCCCCCCCCCCCGCCCCCCCCGCCCCCCCCCCCCCCCCCCCCCCCCCCCGCCCCACCTTCACGCCCCCCCTTCACGCCCCGCCCTCACGCCCCGCCCTCACGCCGCCCCTCACGCCCCGCCCACACGCCCCGCCCCTCTCACGCCCCGCCCCTCACGCCCCGCCCCTCACGCTCCGCCCCTCACTCTCCGCCTTCACCGTGCTTCCCTGCGCCCAACCTCAGACGCTCCCTTCCCGTCTCGCCATGCCCTGATATTTGCCCTCCACACCCTGCCCCGCCGCCCCCCAATCCACCCCGCCTCCCTCCACATAATGCCGATCAACACCGCCTCGCTCCACATTGCGCTGCTCTATACAGCGCCACTCCACAACGGCTCGTTCCACACCGCTAAGCTCCACATCACCAAGCTCAACACCGCTACGCTCCAAACTACCTCACCCCACACTCGCTCCTCAACACAACACTCCGTTCTACACCCCCTCCCCGGCTCCGCAACGGCCTGTTCCACTACATCCCGCTTCACATCGCTACGCTCCACACCGCCACGTTCTCCACCGCCACGCTCCAAACTGCCTCGTCGTCACCGCTCCTCTCCTCGCCACGCGCCCCGCGCTTCACATTCCGTGAACCACTGCGTTCCGGTTCGCACTGTACCACTCCACCGACGCCCCTGTCTAGCTCCCTGCTTCCTCGCCCCTTCTGCTTCACCTACTCTCCTACCTCTGCTTCGTCTCTTTCCGTCACTCCTAGTCTCGGTTCTTCCCGTCCCGCCCCCGAACCTACCCGAGCCCTCAAACCCACGTAGCGCTCCTAGCGGGGCGCAGTCCCACCTCGCTCCGTCTTGGGCCGGGCGCCCTCTCGAGGGAGCCACCGCCGCAACCGCACGCGCTCCACTTCACCCTCCCAAACAACAGACGCCTCACCCCCCCCCCCGACCTGACCCTCAGCTTCTCCCTCGCGCAGTTGTCTGCCTTCAGACCGTCTTCGTACCACCCAGTGTGAATTGTTCGACCTCGGTGTTTATTCAGTCCAATTCGTCCGATCCTTTGATTCCCTAGATTCGTCGGTCGTTGGTCCAAGCTTTTCCAGTTCTTCTGCGCCCGTCCACTCTGCCCTTCATGTAGTCTTCGGGTAGAGTTTCTCCAAATCGCGTTTTAAGTACTTAAACCTCCATAGCTTTTTTCAGTAAATAATTGCAAACTTAAATTATCGTCAGTCTTATGAATGAAGTTGTAACTTTTCATGTGTAAATGCAGGAGAGAATAAGAATTCCCCAATGTTCTCGTAGGTTCATTAAAACCGTACAAAAACGTGCTTTTCTAGAATTCTAACAGAATATTCTTGAGGAAACCGGTTACGAATTGTGACAATCAATTTGTCTATATAAGAATCGAAATATATTCATCGCATATTTAGGGGTCGTAAGTCATTGAAAACACGTTTAAGTTGCTTCAGACTACCAAAAATATGTATTCCCAATAAATATCTTACAATTAGAATCTTTTGAATTGATCCAACAAAGATCAGTTCTCTACCAAGAGACCAAGACACGTGAATGTCGCCTCAATTGCGCCAATTCGTTATCCGGAAGGAGTTCTACTGAGATCTCGGAGTCAGTGACGTAGAGATGTAGTTTCCTCTACTACGATATAACGATTCTGAACGTTTAGATACAATGTTTTTTTATGACAAGAATATACACGCATATGTCACGAATGCAATACTACTCCCAAGACTCAACTTCAAAGAGATGCTGAATCATTTCCATTTTAATATAGTGAAAATGATATTGCATTATGATATTGCATTAAGTGAGCCTATCTATCAATGTGCGGCAAAGATCTGCACCTGTGTCAACTAAGTAAAAGGTCTTCCTCTTTGACGATGCCTAATTTCAATTGGCTTCTAACCAATAATCACAACAACGAATTGCGAATAATTTCAATCAATGTCTGCATAAATGAATGTCATTTACTATTGTGAATATGGATGAAAATCACACGCAATTAACCGAGGAGGTGACGCAGGACATGAACTGATGCCATTGCAGTGCCTCCGACCGCGAGGTCCTAGAGTTCGAGTCTCGCCAATGGCAGGATTTTAGACAGATGGTAAATATCAAGGTCGAATTCAAGCGCAATCTGGTGGAGAATTCTAGCTGCCGGCTACACTCAGCTGTAATTTTTCGTGGTTTCTCCTATCATGAAAAGACAAATGCAGGAGTAATACCCTAACAAACAGGCCACGGACAACGCGCGATCTTTCCTTTCTCTTCCTGGTTCTGTGCTCACACTTTCACTTACATTCACTACCACATAAATCGGAAGACCCTTCGAGAGCTTCGAGCCTGGCCCGGCAGAGGCGCTGCCGCGCTGGTAAGAAAACCCCCGCAAGCCAACATGTAGGTCGGCGCTGTATCTCAACGTCTGGAGAAGGAAGAACACAACTACCTCCTGTGATAAAAATATGCACTGCATTAAGAGAACTGCTGACCAGAACAGTTGAAAGTTGACCATACCGTACACAAGAAATTATCACTTGGGCAAAACTCAATGATGTTCTTGAATTACGAGGAACAAAAGACCCCTTTTTAACTTTCTATACTACGCTTTCTAAATTATGCTTTATACTTATCTCTAAGAGAAGGAACATGAACCACGTGTACTTGATATATTATTAATTATTATACTTTTCCATTGTCCTTGTAAATTTATTTGCTAGGGCAAGATATTAATTTTGCTCAATTATTTGCTTCCAAGTTCACGAATATTTAATAATTTTATCTAAATACACTGCTTGTATAATTCTAAATATATCTACCCTTTCTTGTTTCAATTAAAAAGTTTCGCATTTCACACCTGTTTTTGCTAATGAATAGATCCAAATAATCGATGCAGGCGCCACTTAGCGCGACCATTAGCGTCGCTGCGCTCCCCTCGTCGCGACGCACCCTCCCCTCCCCCTCCCCCACCCCCACCCCCACCCCTGAGCGCTTGGGCTTTTAAAGACGAGATGCACTTTATTTTAAAATGCCTGAAGTCTGAGGTGAAACTTCTCGTAACTTCCGTCACTCAATAATGTAATATCTGTCCTCCTTTATGAGCGTATTGCTTCATTTAATTCTAAGAAGTCTTCCCGTGTTGTTTGGTAGAGCTAATGTTCTTTAGACTAAAAGCATTGCACTTTTTTGGCCAACAGAGTATTATATTTCCCACATTGATTCTGACGCTTTTCTTTTGATTAAAAAGTACTCCTGTAGCTTCGCGTGTGTTATTTAAACGTCTAGTATCTTCAGACATTTCTTGATTTTAAGAACTGGAGTAGGAAAAGGTGAAAGTAAAATATTGACAGTTGCTCGTGAGAACTTCAGTCAGTTGTAGTAAGTTTTAATGTATGGAAACATAGAAATCTGTGAAGATAAATATTTTGTGTTTATTGAAACGCAACGGATATACTCCAACCTACCCTTTTCATGTAGTTTCTTATCCGCCAGATAAAAGTAACATTATTTCTTATCCAGATAATAGTAACATTTTTGCATTTTAAAACTATCTCTTAAAAGAACATGAAGGATTGATTAGTTGATTTTTCCGGGCACATCAACTGATATAGTCATGTGTTGTTGAAAGTTTTATCCCGGGAGGAATCAATATAACAAAAAAATTTTAAAAACTTGAACATTCAATTTTTTCTTGGCAAAAATTTACTTCCTCCCTTTTCGAACTCATCACCATTTATTTCGGTACCGTGACACTATTGCTTGGGGAAAGACGCCAACCATTGAAGAATACGAACGGTAGGTAAACCTTCCGTTTCCTAATTTTATACTTTAAATTTGTATAAATCTAATAACTGATAATTAATTTCAATATTCAGATTTTCTACGCACTTACTTCCTCTCTTTTCAAACACATGTTTCTGTTTCTATTCCATAAGACTTTTCCTTGTCAAAAATTGCTTACCGATTAAGAATTGCAGCTGATAAGCTTTCCGTTTTCCTAATCTTCTTACTCATTGCAATCCTCGAGCAATGAGTTTAGAAAGGCCAACAATTGCAAATAATGAGGTGCTGCAAAAAGGAGAGGTACCAAAGTTTGAGTGCCAATGCGACTGCAGGTGAATTCAAATCGCTGTAACCGCTCGCTTGTTTGTGTAGTGAACGTGAGTGGATTCTCGCACAGCGTCACGTGAGGATGATTCATGTTTTGAATGCAACGCCTGCGGAGACTCATTCCTCTTCTTAGTGCCAATGTTTTATGTCCTTCCTTCGCTAAAAGTATATTGCATCACTGCATCTAATGCAGGAATTTTGAGGACGTGGAATAGAAAAGTGATATTAGTAGACATTACTCCTTAAATACCTTGAAATTCGTGTTGACGTTTTTGCTATCAAACATTGTAAATGGAACAAAGTATGTATTATTAATTTTCTGAAGATTATGTTGCAATAAAATATTATCTTTATAGTATATTAATGGTTCTAAATCACTGACCAAAGACGTCTGGATTTTGTGAATTTTCTCAAGTGTTGTATACAGTCTGAACACGAGAGCTATTATCAGTGGAATATTATTATATTATAAAAAGAAAGAATATTACGTGTATAGGGGGAGTGTCAGTCATAATACATATTCGTGTTCTGGTTTAAGTGTCATCGTAGTGAATTACTTACGTAGTGATTTTTTCATGTGCATCCGTTGGAATCATTTTATTACTGAAATCGTATGATGTTTGTGGTTGCAAAAATTGTACCCATTACTTCTGTGTATCATGTAGCAAACCGCTATAAGGTACGTAACTAAGTAGTTGAGTAAAGTAATTGAAATTTCACAGTGAATGATGAAGCTATACTTTGCGTTCATCGTTTTTGAATCTTTTGTAGTAGACTACAGTTATTACGTATTGCTTTCCCTGTTCCAAAGTGGTTGAAGTAATACTTGAAAAAAAGGAGAATTTTAATCTTTTTCTGAAAACCCACTCCAAACTTTTCTTTTAATTTTTTCCTCGGATAGAGCAAAGAACACTTAAAAAAACCATCTATTTTCGTTGAACTCTCTAATTTTCAACAATTACATGACTTATAAATTAAACGCAAAAAGTGTTTTGTTGAAGCACCGCAAGTTCTATTCTGCAACTAGGGAACCGAAAAATTAGTAAATTGCGACAAATTATTTTTGACGCCGATAGGAACCAGCCGGGAGGAGAGATGACACAAAACCGAAAACCAGACGAAACGGATTAGGAAACTAACTAGTACGAGAAAGTCTGTGCTATTCTGTAGCACCACTAGTTTATTTTCGAATAATTCAATAGTGAAATTAACATTCCAAACAATACCCTCCTTTGTAAAATCATATTTCATATTCCAAATGTCATAGATTTTGATTTATCAAGTTTTTTTTCTGTACGCGCATTTTTCCCACTTTGGGCGAGTGTGCTTCCCTCTGAGTGCAGGGACAGTCATCAGAGTAACACGGTTTTAATTTTCCCACGAAACATAACTTTCTCTTAGCCACTCGCTGACACCCCCCCGCGCCCTTGCGTCGGCCCTGGCTGGGCAGAAGTTTTGGTGCAAAAGTGGGGGTGTCCCTTGCCTAACGAGGGCTGGCAGGCGGACCGCTTGGCTTGGAGGCGTTCCTTCGCGCTAGACGAGGTTGCTGGAAGGTTACAGCTTTCTAAAGGGGCTTCTTGAAACGTATCGTATTTGCCGTATTGATGTATATTTGTTGCACTCGACGTAGGTTGCAGTGTCGAAATGGAGAATACTGCCGGAAAACTGGACTACGAAATCCCGTGAACTGAGATTGTATTGATCTTAACAATAAGTAAATGAGTCGTTGGTATGTGAATAATCATATGACATTACACACGTCGTAGGAAAACCCAATGTGATATCACTATTTCCACTGAACGAGTTGTGCATGCCATACCGTTAGATTGAATATTCACAAGCAACACTACGAATGTATGGAGATTTATGGTAACTTTTTCATTCACGTGTGGTCTTTACTGTGAATATTCCACAAATAAATATAAAAAAGACTTTATTTAAATTATTAAAAAATAAACAAAATGGAAAATAGTGCAGTTGCAGCACAATACCGTTATTTAAAAAAAACATTATTACAATCATAAAATGCTCTACAGGATTATTTACTTAATGTTTATGTTTAACTTTAACTTTGTAACGTCACGTATGAACTTTTAAAAACCACACATTAACTTGGATCTCATTTCATTAATTGGAAAAATGTATTATTTCGGAATATATTATTAAGCTTTTGACGGAAAAGCTTTTTTATGAGCTGTCGGTATTATTATTATTATTATTATTATTATTATTATTATTATTATTATTATTATTATTATTATTATTATTATCATCTGCCCCATTTTAACTTGTTTCCACACATGCATCTCGGTTGCCATGAACAAGAGGTATACGTTTTTTAATTGTCATAATCAGCACTGGATCAAACATCAATGATCAGAAACATCCTTATGATGTTACATGTGCACCGGCTGCAGGAGTCCAAGCGCAGACGAGGCACAGCGGGGCGCGCCCGTCGCCTCTCATTATGTTGACCAATCGCTCCTCTGCCTCCAGCCCAGCCCCCGACGGGCCCCGGGCGCGGCGGCTCTTATTTGAATTCCTCGAGCCTCGCGCGACCCTCTCTCCCCGCCCCGCCCCGCCCCGCCCCGCCCTCCGCATAACTGCAGGCCACCGCAAAGAACCAGCAACCAGCGGCGACGCGTCGTTTGCACTTGCTATTTAATACCAGCGGGTTGCGCCTAACGGGCAATATCCCCATCGGAGGAACCCCTGGAATGCATTCACCGCGGTTCACTACGTTGCTGCACCCCTCATTCTGCACTGCCCGGGGCGAGGTTAAGTTCCGGGAACAAGCTGTATTCAACATTTTTTTAAGTATTGCTTTCAAGGAATTGTGAGTTTAATGTAAATCGTTGATTCAAAAAGATCTATTTATTGACAGGAATTTAAAAATTATTTAAATAGCTTGTTTCATGTTCAGTTCTTAATATAAAACAAATGAAAATACTAACTGAGGTTATGTTTTAATTATTGTTTATTTCACAGAAACGGCTAATTTTGCTATAAAACTCTTTTGCAACTCAGATAAAGTGAAATATGACAGATTTCATTTCTTATTTACAGTAAACTGGGTTTGCTAGGAATGAGCCATAGTTTTAGAATAAGTATTCTTACTCGTACGGAACGCCGTTCATTAAACCGCCGTAACAAATAATTCTCCATTTTACTTAGGCAAAGTGATATGAATTACAAATTATTTGGACAATAAAGCTATATCGGTCACAAGGAGCACCCAAGACTGAAAATGGTTTGTATATACGTGAGAGCGTGTGTGCGTGTGTGCGTGAGTGCGTGCGCGCGTGCATGCGCGTGTCG
Organism: Teleogryllus occipitalis; assembly: GCA_011170035.1. Taxonomy (NCBI): domain Eukaryota; kingdom Metazoa; phylum Arthropoda; class Insecta; order Orthoptera; family Gryllidae; genus Teleogryllus; species Teleogryllus occipitalis. The sequence continues at coordinate 5,144 of BLKR01004371.1, read as the reverse complement.
TGCGCGTGCGTGCGTGTGCGAGTGCAGGTATGTAAGTGGGTATATGTGTACTTAGCCGCGATGTAGTGCGAGTGTGTGTGTTATTTTTTGGTCGTTTTAGTTTGCACGTGGTCGGCTAATGAGATTTAACCTCTGTGCATTATTAAAAACACATCGATGCGCGCACAGCGTTATATTGCGGTGGTTGGACTAACCACAAATGTGGGGATCTGAAAATGGCCGTGTTTAATTTGTTAAAAATTTCCAGGGCGCGAGTTTTTCGGTGCACTGGAGTAGCGTTTACTGGATTTGAATTGCAGCGTGTAATTCGAGGCTTGTGTTGTCTCGAATTCCGTTCTGCATTAAATGTACTTTATACGGGCTGTTGGTTCTGTGGTTACCGCTGCTATAGAGGATTATGTAGAAACAAAACCTACTTTTCAAGTAGATGTGTCTGAATTTACTTCACTATTCGTCTATGTGGGATACCTAATTTTAAATCGTTTCAAACAGTCACCCGACTTGTAATTAGTGTTTCCTTATGATTTTTCTACTTATTGAGATATATAATTCGAAAATATATGTCTTTTGTTTGCGTTACAATACATTTTAATAAGTAAATTAAATACGTGTTTAATAATAAATGAAAATACGTTTTAAAATAGTAAAGTTCCGTGTTCAATTTTACTTGTCAAATTTTCTTCATTTTTTCTCTTTTCATTTAAATTTGCTCTTCCCGTATTTCCCTAGCTTTTTTCTCACTGTGTTTCCTGTCATTTTCTCACTTCTTTCAGTTCTATTCCTCTTATTCATTTTCTCTTCCAATGTTCACATTATCATTTTCACATATTTTCCTATTCGTGTTGCAATGGTTTTATCCAGGGCTTTATTTCTGGCGGAACGCGACAGAACGGTGTTGCGATACCTCGGAAACAATTATTAAATTATAATATAAATATATAATTATTTCTATTAAATTAATAGTTAATTTGTGGGCGCGTTCAGGGACCTAAAATTTTAGAAATTAAGCACTGGTTTTCTCGTTCACGCACGAGTGAGAAATGCGCCAAATAGTGTTGATTTATAACGTAGTAAATTTAAGGTAGCTGGATTAAGTTTTCTTCTCAAAAAATTGCGTCTTTGGCCCCCTTTCACTCACGCGTTTCCAAGACGGCTGCTAGGTTCCGGCCTTTAGCCTCTGCGATTCACTTAAAATATTCTTGGTCCAGCCAATGCACTTGACACCAAAATTCAGACACGGCTTATTTTGACTCGCTTCCTTCGCAAAACGACGTACTACTGTAATATTTATATGTAATAACATGCGCGTTTTTGTCTCCTGTTTGATAGATTGATTGATTGATTGATGTATCGGAACACGTCAACAGCCATGGTCAGTGGTCTTGGTGGTGTAATAAGTGTTTTACCTCGAGAGGTGACGGTAATTCCTTTTACTCTTGGTGAGATCTGACCTACACGTCGGGGAATTTTCCTATCGAGGATTCTCCCCAATTGGGCGTCACTTGTGTCAGTAAAAGCTTGAATCTCCCGACATGTGTGTTAGAGTGGTGCATGTAAGTGTAAGTGTATATTTGTGTGTAACGGGAGAGTATAGAACGAGGTAAAAGTTAAGATCGCGAGCAGTCTGTGGCCCGTTTCTTAGAGTACTGCTCCAGCATTTGTCTGGTATTGATAGGAGAAACCTCAGAAAACTACCGACCTGCAGAATTTTCCTCCAGACACCGGCCACATTCGATCTAGATATCAAGCTAGTGTCGACGTGCCGCCAGGGCCGCGTCACGAACCCTAGGACCTCCCGGTCAGAGTCGAGTCCAGAGACGGCGGCGGTACTGGCATTTATCAAAACTCAGGAGGCTCACATGTTTTCCGTGTAGCCATAATTTTCAGGTGTTCGTAAAACTAATTTTAAAAAAATTGATTGTGGGAATTCTGATGCGGTATTGTTGACGTAATTATAGGGAGAAATAACAGAAGTCATCTCCGTCAACTTAATATATTTATGGAGAGCGCCGTCTGTGCCGTCATCGTCGGTCTCGCTGTGTGTGGCAAAAGTCGGGAGAGTGTTGAAAAAAAATGCTGGCGGCGGTGGAGGCGTGGCGTGGGCTCGCCTTACGCGGCGTAATGCGCTTAGCGAATGAATCGCGTAAGGCGAGCGGCACCGCGAGTGCTGCCCTAATTCAATTCGGAGCCCTGGGGGCCACGCTGACATCCGCCTCGCCTCGCCCCGCCCCGCCCCGCCATGCTCCTCCCCGCCCTGTCCCGTTCCGTCCCGCCCCGCCCTGGCCCACTCCTCCCCGCCTCGCCCCGCCCCCCACCGCTCCGCCCAGCCCCGCTCCGCTTCGACCCGCCGCCCCGCCCTTCCCTGCCCCGCCCCACTCCGCCCTGCCCTCGCCCCGCACGGCCCCGCCCAGCACCGCTTCGCCATCCCTGCCCCGCTCCACCCCTCCCCCTCTCCACTCTTCCCCACTCCGCTCCCTCGCCGCCCTGCCCCGCTCCCGCCCCGTCCCGCCCCCTCCCCGTCCCACCCAGCCCCGCTCCCCTCCAGCCGTTTAGCTCCGCTCCGCTCCGTCCTGCCCTGCCCCGCCCCTCTCTACCCTGCTCTGCCATGCCCTCGCCTTGCACTGCACCGCCTCGCCCCGCACCGCTCCCCTGCTCCGCCCCTCCCCTCCCTCCCCCCCCCCGCCCTGCCCCGCTTCCGCCACCTCACCGCTGCGCGCGAGCTCCTTGCTACCCTGGGGCGCTTCGCGTTTCGCTTTTTTGCCTTTTATTGTCTACCTGCTCCCTCTCCTCTCCTCTTCTCTTCTAGAAAAATGGAATGCAATATACCTAAAATGGAATATAGCTTTGGTGTACAAGAAATGTGAGCTCGTATCAAAAATTGTCGGTTTTAAGGAGACCTTTTTTTAAACTAATCTTGTTTCGCTGCCGAAGACAGTTTTTCACATATTATGTAAAACTACTTTAATAACATTAAATTGATATTATTAACATAAGTTGATATTATATCAATGTCAGCTGAAATTTCAAGAAGTAGCATTTTGATTATTCTGTTAAACATTTTATAATAAAATAAAATGGTTTAAATTGTATATTATTTCAACTATTTATTTTCTTATTAGTTAGAATATATCATATGTATTGCAGTTTTAATAGTTAATATTAATTGCAGTTTTATTTATATAATTTTTTATTAAAAAGTTAATTAAAACTTATATAAGACATTGTCATAATGGAACTTGTTAATTTTGTCACTTTAATCTTCTGTTTGTAAAGTACTCGTATTTTTACGCAAAATGTTGTAGCGTTTCTGAAAAACATTACGGCTAATTGGCTCCACTTTACCAAAGTTTCCCAAGCACAAGAAGTTTATAAGTTTATATATATAGTTTTTGTTTCCAGGTAGACAGCTCATCAAAAATTTTAATCTGAGGAAATGAGATCCAAGATGAATACCTCCACCTTCCAACAAGTTGGAAACTCATCTCTTTTCCGTCGTGACACTAAAGTGTACTGTCAACTTTACGCCTCCCTCAAACCAGCCAGAAGAGGTAGATCGAACTTTTCGGAAGTTGTCTCAGACTCCTTGACGTGTCAAGGTAGCTTTTCTTCATCCGCGAAAGTCGTTGTTGATATATCCTGAAAACTCACAGAAAAACAAACATTATTGTAGTCTCTAAAATACAAGCTATTGATATCGAACTTTTGTAGAATAAACAGTATTGCTCTCGACACAGCAATCTTAATTTAGCAATACCATGACGAAAAATGTTGGCTTCATTCGTTTAATGTATTTTGTAATTAGTCGTTATGACGAAAACTTTGAATATTTTTTATTAGTATCCTGTTTACTTATTTACATTGGGTACCTTAAATTAATATGTAATAAGAGTTAAATTGCCATTGGGTAATATCTACTTGTATACAAAAGTGTACAAAATAGTGTTTGTAAACCTAACTTTTCTTGAAATATTTTACTGTTACGTTAATGTATTCCACTAGCTCAACTAACTCGGCGTTGTCGGGGTAATTTACGAAGTGGTCCTATGGACGAAAATAGATATGAATGTTACCAGGAATGTAAAATGGAAGATAGTTTATTTACATATCCGCTGCACCCCGCCCGACATCGCCCTCGACCTCACCGCTACCTCACCACAATTAATACCTAAATGCATAGAAAAAAATCTCTAAAAACGCTCTTCAGAGAACTATTTTCTTGGTGGTTATATTTATTGTATTAGAAAACTATTGTTCAAATTCCCCCCGATTTTAACTGGAGTACTTTTGGCTCTCCGTCCATGTGTCAATCTGTCAGTTTAAGATGTAAAATTATTTATATGTATTGATTATGACTGATTCAATAAAAGGGAATGCATGAAGGTGCCTCTTTTAGATTATAGTATCGAAGAGTGGACAGCAAGGAGAAAGAAGAGAGATATATTTTGCTTCCAGAAAATGTCCACTGCAGTGTAGCGTGATCGGATTGTAGATGACGTCACAAGCGCCTTTCATCGCCCATCTTTTTTCCCTCGGGTCGACGGCTACTTCCGCGTCCTGGCATTTGACCCGCCCTTCCAGAATCACCTTCACCCCTCACCCGCTGCAAACGCGCTCTCCGATAGAAACGTAAGCAAAAAGAAGAGCAGCACGCGCCGCGGAGTTGCTCTGGCGGAAGCAGCCAGGTCGCGAGGGGTGGAAAGGGGAAGGGGCGCGAGCGCTCGGTGACGGAGGAGGGAACGGGGTGCGAATGGTTGCAACCGATAGAGGGGGTAGAAGGAGGGTCAAAAGAAAGTAGGAGGTTCTAGACACAGAGGTGAAAACATAGGTACTTCCACTGCCAGTCTGATGATTGACTCAGGTAGTATGCCGAATGTTGTGAAAGAACTGATTGTGGGAATGGATATGATCAACGACCTGACTTGAACATGGAGGTGGGAAAGGATGAAGGTTATGTGTCAAGATGTGGGAACGGAAATATTTGTGGGTTCTCGTCCAAACTTTCTGCGGGATTTCTTTAGATGGTTCATTCCGACACCCCTCTAATTATTTTCTTGTTGTGAGTAGTACAATACTTTCCATATGTTGCTGTGAGGTTTGGTAGTGAACTCTATATACAATCTTTACTCAGTTCACAATATATATAT